>JAVLUX010000016.1:18972260-19219760 GCA_032164185.1 Moxostoma hubbsi
GGAAGATTAAAGTGTGTGTGTGGGGGGGGGGGGGGGGTGCTTTTTTGTACTTCCTCATCATGTTTCCATGGACCTTTTATGTAAATGTGGAAGAGAGATTAGGAGTACAAAAAAGGTAAAATGGAAATAGATGGGGTAGACTCATACTATAGACATATAGTATAGACATTATGCAGTTATAGTGACTTCAGAGCCATAAAGGAGGGATACTGAAGGATTCTCATTTATATTTAAATATACTGCTGGATGAGTATGAAAGTGATGACAGCAGCCAATGAGGGGAATGTAGAGGCATGGCCTACCTGGCACATGGAAATGCTTGGGAGCTTGGTTTGTGGTGGGCGTGCTGGGCCGGGCATCTAGCTGATTGCAATAGGGTGAACTTCTGCCACTCTCAGTGCCTGCAGCAAGCCCCGAGCCAATGACAGTAACAAAACCAGAGCATGAGTGCACACTTCCTGTGTAGCCCAGCCACACACACTCAATCAGACCAGTGATCATCAGATCAATGAACCAAGATTAGCCAGGCAGGAACAGTATGCATTTCAAAACAGAGAAAAACCATACTGTGCCAGTCAGAAGGGTGTATAGGATGTGGGTGTGATGGGTGGGATACGCCCCCCCTAATAATAACAAAAAATATCCCAGACAATAATAGACAATAATAATATACATTTGTTATTTTGGTTACTTTAGCAAAATAAGTAAATATTAGTAACCATAAAAGTTTGCAAACTACCACTATTTATTTAGTTATTGTATTGCTAACCTTCACATTTTAGAATGATAGTAGTAAAGGCATCAAAACAACCAAAAAACAGATCAAATTATGGGGATAATTTAGATACATAATAAAAAAGTGTTAAACAAATCTTCAGTGTTAGCTATCATACATTTCAACTAACATCATGGGGTGCCACCTGGGATGCTTTTTAAACAGTATTGAATGAGTTCATGCATGCTGGGTACCCATTGGCTACTTTTCCTTCAATATATGGTCCACTAACAATGTAGCAGTATTTTTATTTTATTTTTAAGTAATGTATATGTACGCAGAATCTATATTTATCTACAAAACTAATTAAAGAATGTAAGCACAAGACTTTATGTAAAAAGGGTTTTAGATCATGAAACATAAATTCAGTCAAGAGTTCCCAAAGTTTTGACTGGTAGTGTATGTTCTTGCTATATAGCTGCATGCCACACTTTGTCAAATTTAAAGAAGGCAAGGCAACAAGGCATTTTGTTTACGTTCACAGTGTATGTCACTCTACTGCCATGAGCTTGGCAGAAGGTACTCACCGTATCTGTAGTAGTGTTGTGGAGAGCGTGGCATGATGGGAGACATGCCCTGCCTGCTGTAGGTGGGAGAGTCTATGTACCCTGGACTGCAGGATTGTCTCATCCTCATATCCATACTGTCATACATGTCCTGTCCACATACGTAGACAACGTCATTACTCATATACTGTACGAAACCCTCAATTGCTTAACCGCCTTATAGAAAAAAAATATTTATAGAGCAACATGCTTTAAGTAATAGTTCACCAAAAAATTTTAAATCTGTCATTATTTACACATCCTCACAATGTTTCAAACTCGTATGACTTTATTTCTTACACGCCGGTGCGTTCTCCTGGATTTTTCGTCATTACAGCGGAAACAACATAAAATTCTCCGTCATTTTGGGGCACACAGATAAGTGTAAGATATCATTAGAGACTAGAAAGGGTCTACTTTTATTTGTGTACACTCACAATAACAACAAAACCTTGTGCTTTTGTAAAATAAAGAAAATAAAAAGTGTGAACTTTCAGCTGTCTCTGTGTTCGCGAGCATATTTCTGAAACATGTCAAAAAAATGAACTGAAACTCCGCGAATACTTATCACACAAACATGAAACATATGTCTAAAGAAAGCTTAAAATATCTACTTTTAAATAAAAGAATTACAATTTAAAATAAATATTCATACAGTAATGTTCTGAGCCGATCAATGCAAATGGTAAACGCCTCCGACTGTGCCTTAAAAACATAAAGTTCATTCACTTTTCTGTGCGTTTGGAAGATTGCACGATACACAGGTTAGGAAAAAAGTCCACATTTTCAGATGAGTAAGTCATTTAGTTTTACTTACATTAGTTGACATGCTATTTTATATAAACATGTACATATTTTACTAGTGGGACTGTTTCCAGACTTGCCAGCCAGGATTCAGAGTATTGAAATTTGAAATATGTCCTAATAAGCAAGTTTTAGTTACATTTAAATGCTGTTTCAGCTAAAGCAGGCATTTAAATTGTATGCTGTATAATATAAATATGATATGTAATATGATATAAAAATAATATGAATGTTTAGAGTATAATTTAACTAGTGTTTATGCTGCCTCATCATCAACGAAGCTTGTGCTTGCAAATATGTTTTAGGGTGTAAATGTGTTAAATGTGATGTAAATATGTCCATATTAGAAAATCACCATCTTGTAACTAATCTTTCTGTGAAAATCTTGACGTCCAATGCACGTTCATTAGAGAAGCTCATTCACAGTGGCAGTGAACATTTGTTTTAGCACAGAATCTTCATTTTTGGGTGAACTATTATTTTTAGCAATTAGATTTTTTTTTAACACTAAATCAATAGTAAACATTTGAGTCAAAATTTCTACCTGAGAGTAAGGGGAGAGTGTGCCCAAGGACTGTGGAAATAAAAAGAGACTGAGAGTTAGTTTAACACGAATTCAGAGATAAACCTTCAGTCTCTTCCGCCATGACATCTGATGTGTGAAGGGATAAAGAGAAGCAAGGAGACCGAGGTGACGGAGCCACTATGTTTAGACCTACCAACCTCATCTTGTCGCACAGTTAATTTTCTACTCAGCAAGCGTGAAGCAACATCGCATAATCGCTAGCATTTTCCAGAGAGGTTTCTAAAAACACACTAAAGCAAGGTGGATCAAACAAAAGCACTCATATTCACTAATAAAAAATATAGTTTACACCAAAATTAACATTCTGTCATCTTTAACTCACCCATATGACTTTCTTCCATAAAACACAAAAAGAGATGTTAGTCAGCATCTTCTTTTTGTGTTCCACAGAAGAAAAAAATGAGGGTGAGTAAAAGAAGAGATCATTTTTATTTTTGGGTGAACTATCCCTTTACTTGTGGGGGAAACACATACACATGGTGCTTCAGCAAATAAAAGCTATTAGCCAGCCCACAGACATGACACAAATGAGGTACTCAAAGAAAAGTTAACTAAGTTTGGCTGAGACATAAGTGTTTTAAGGTCAGTAGATTCAGGAACAGGGGGAGACATGCTAAATGTAGACTCAGAGGGGTTCTAGTGGCCCACTGGGGCAGTACCTCCCCATAGCTGAGGTGCTCTAGCCTGTCATCGGAGCAGTATCTGTGACTGGGCTCAAAGGACCAGAGGTCTGGCCTCTGCAACTCATAAATGGCTTTAACCTTAGGCAGTGCGGCCAAGTCTTTGTAATCAAGGATCTCGTTCTCCACTTTCGCCTAAGGAGAGGAACACAGGACAGATACATGCACTCACACGTCAAATGCAATGAGCAGCACTGCAAACAACAGCAATGATGATAGGCGACATCAACAACAACACAATTAAGTGTGGAAATGAGCCTGTGGCAGAGTTTGTGCAATTACAAAGGCATTATAATGCAAGTGCTGGCACAATACATTTGTGCTCATGAATTAAACTACTAAAACTGTCATACTGTATTGGAAAGGCTGCTTATGAAATTGTCTTTAAAGTGTTTATAAATACACTTGCCTTTTTCAAAATTTGCAGACTTTATTTAGTGGTGTAAAGTACTGTTGTAATTGTACTGCATTTCATAACTGTACTTAAAATAAATAGTTAATAGAGAACTTTGAAATAAACTTTATTAAAGTCTTAAAGTATTATTTGAGGGAATTTGTGCTTGTAATATTAATTCTCATTTAAAACCACCACTAAAATAAATGTCAATGTAGAAAATTTAATTGCCCACAATTATTGCCTGTGGCACGGTGGAGGGCGGGGCCGAGTCATGACTCGACACGCCCGGTCCCGTATTAGGCTAATCAAGCCACCGAGAGGGATAAAGGCCGATCGCAGAGAGCCACCCTCTTGGTGGCTTGATTAGCCTAATACGGGACAGGGCGTGTCGAGTCACGACCCGGCCCCGCCCTCCGCCGTGCCACATTGCCGTTTGTCCGCAAGATGAGACATCTCTTCAGCCACCACTTTTACCTGAACCAAATGTTTTACCGATGTTATAAGAGGAACTTGTTGAAGAGGAATTTGACTCGAGTGAAAACAGTTTGGTGGTCAATCTATAAATAACTTGCAAGTTATTGTAATGAGAAAATCTCCTCTGTTTACTAAATTCATCAATCTATTTCAAAGCAATGAAAAAGTTGCCTTTTTCCTTATAAATACTAGTACAATTAAATTTGATATTTTATTTTTATTTTATTTTACTTTTTTACTTTCACTCAAGTGTGTTTGGCAATAACTTTAAATTAGTAAAATGTGACCCAGTACCCATTCTTTAAGTATTAAGTATAATTTCACAGTACTTCCCACCACTGCCTTTGTTGTAATGTACAAATTGATTGACTGTTCTGTTTTATTGTACACAAAAAGCCTTCATTAACCAAATTGAACTTCAAGACCAAGTCAGTGCGTGAACATATTGAAAGACAGACTTCTTTGACCTATGACCTCAGGTGGTATTTCAAGATTGTTATTTCAAAGCAGAAGGTAATTGCATTCCCACCACACACACGTATAGTACAGACATGATGTGTGCTTTAAAACACTTGACCTTCAGCAGGGAATAGACCTGAAAGAACATATGCTTACACTGCGTAATGCATACATTAATCGCACCCAGCACAAAGGTTACATACACCCAACATTTCTACATGAGATGTTAATGACTGCACCACTGTGGAACACACCAATAGAATCAAGCATGAGAGTGATCCATCTTGCATATCTATAGTGCTTTAATTATCTTAAGCATTGATGTGAAATTAACTTCATAAAATTTGTTCATCAACCCAATCATTAAATGCATCTTAATTTAATTTAATATAAATCCTATATAATATACTTGAGACCAGCAATACTGGTGGGATACTGGTGTGGTGGTGTTCTCATCAGGCCTCTTAACTAGCTTAACCAGCAATAATCATCCAGCTTCACCAGAAAGACAATACTAGTTGACCAGCTATGGAGTCAGACCAGCACCAAACCAGCACTAATCACCACCTACCTGCCTTGATGTGCATGGAAATACAGAAGCTGGTCTAAACTAGTCATTTTAGCAGGGTTACCTTTAAAAAAGATATATAATTTTTTATCATTTACTCCATCCATGTAATTTAGCTGGTACTTTCACAACTTCTTCCAGGTAACCAGAGAGCAATTGGGAATGGAATGTTCGGAATGGAATACTAGCTTACTAGTTGCTGAATACTGCACAGGATACACAGTTTACTGCCTACCTTATTTTTTTAAATAGTACCAGTAAGTGAAACGGTACAAATTATTCCACAGTAAACAAACACAGTTGTATGCTGCATTGTTGTCACATGACCTCATCATATTGCACATGAGTTTCATCCAACATCTTGAAAATAAAAGTGGTAAAAAAAACTCAATCTTGTGTAAAGATGATGTAAAGTACGAGCAAATAATGAAATTAAAATTGCAATTGATATCACTTCTATTTTATTTGTCAGAATGAGTGTATTGCATTGTGGAACACATTACTGCACAGTGTGCACAAATACTGTATTTTGGCAAATGTAGTAGGTTGTCTGGGCATTCTATGCATATAGAAATGTTACATATTGTGCACAGTATACAGTACATACAACATACTGCAGAAATAGTAAGAATGTTATGTCAGTATGCTATTCCAAACATAGCCATTGGCTACTTACACAGATGACCCTGCTAGGTGAATTTATGCTGGAGCCTGGTGGAGAGATTGAGGTTTCAGATGTACGCCTGAGCTGTAAAATAAAATTGAGGTAAAAAAAGAAAAATCAACAAACAAAACAGAGCCCCAGGGTGAGATCTGAAGGCCTATTGAAATTCAGTCTACAAAACAAAGAAAAAAGACTCACTCTCAGTTTCCTCTCTGCGCGAGCCGTCTGTTTACACACAGGATGCCACACCTCTGAACCTGATAGATACAATCAAATAAAGAAAAGAAGAACCCTGTAAAGTTACTGCATGCACAACATACAACATATACAGTGGCCTCCAAAATTTGGACACTTTTGGACACTTAAGTCACACCCAAAAAGGTATGAAACTCATTGCATTAGATAACAAAATACCAATGTGTTATGTTTTCTCAGAACCAACTTTTTTTTTTCTCATGCACGTACATTGTGTTTGGTCTTCGCTACGGATAATTTACTTTCATTTAAAACGACTGATCTCAGTTCAGGACACTCTGGGTTGTCATTAAATGGTTAAACTTTATGTAGCTCAGTGGTAAAGACCCTGGCTATCACCCCTGGAGTTTGCTAGTTCACTAGTTCAAATCATAGGGTGTGCTGAGTGACTCCAGCCAGGTCTCCCAAGCAACCAAATTGGCCTGGTTGCTAGGGAGGGTAGGGTCACATGGGGTAACCTCCTCGTGGTCGCTATAACGTGGTTCGTTCTCGGTGGGGCGCATGGTAGCGTGGATGCCTTAGTGGATGGCGTGAAGCCTCCACATGTGCTATGCCTCCGTGGCAACGCGCTCAAGCCACGTTATAAGATGCATGGGTTGCCAGTCTTAGACACAGAGGCAGCTGGGATTCGTTCTCCACCACCCTTATTGAAGAGAATCACTACGCATCCATGAGGACTTAAGCACATTGGGAATTGGGCATTCCAAATTGGGAGAAAAAGGGGGAAAAATCCCCCCCAAATAAAGTTCAGTTTCAGGCTGCAAATGATGGCTGCACAACTCAACATAGTTGGCATACATGGCGCAATGGTAATCAGTACTTAGATTCAGAATTTATAATGCTACATTTTATTTTAACATGGTTGGCAGTGATTGGATGATGCTGGACATTACTTGAATCAGAACTGATTATTCTAATTTCTGACTGGTAAAAGTATTTTAGCACTGGCTATCACATTTTTGTTTGAGAGTGTAAAGAGAGAACATTGAGATTTTGTTGTCTAAGTGGAAAAAACATTAAGTAAAATAAAAATGTAGTCAAATGATTTATATTTGTATAGTTTTTTATTTGATTTATTTGGTTAAACCAACACGGTGTCAAGATGATTTTTAGTGAATGCACTGTATAAATTCTGTTACCCTTAAGTCTCAACATATTTAGCCACATTCACTATGGACATGTTGAACTAATATGGGTTCCTGTAGCTCAACTGGTAGAGCATGGCCTTAGCAACACCAATGGCAGGGAACACACAAATTGATCAAATGTATACCCAAAATGTAAATATTACTGGCAAATGCAGTAAGTCGTTTTGGATAAAAGCATCTTCCAAATGCACAAATGTAAATGTAATATTTGACAACCAGAAAATGTCCAAATACATTTTGGGGCCACTGTGTAAGTCAAGGGCTTTTTCAAGGCACTTTAAGAAGACATGATTTAAGTAATGAAAATAATGATTTTCAAGGTGTTTTGGTATCTTTGACTGCCTGCCAATGAATTGCCACTCTTCTGACATCTTAAATGAATTTAAGGTTTAGAATCAGATTGATAACTCAAGCTAAGCAAATGCATATTCATTCAACTGTGTTTTTATTTTTTTTATTTTGAAGAAATTGATTTTTCTTGAAGGAATATTCAGGGTTCAATAATTAAATCTCAATAGACAGCATTTTTGGCATACCTGTAGCTAATGTTGATTACCACAAAAAATTATTTAGATTTGTTCCTTCTTTTTCTTTAAAAAAAGCACAAATCTGAGTTTAAGACAGTAAGGCACTTACAATGGAAGTGAATGAGGCCATAATGAAAACAGCATTGTTTCATTATCGTTAAAATATTAATTGTTTCAAAAATATAGCCACAAGACATAAACAATCTGCATGTAAACATGATTTGTGTGAGATAAAATCACTTACTAAACTTCGCTGTGTAAAGTTACATCCAATTTAACAACTTTGTTGCAATTAAGACGTAGCACTGTAAAAACAACCATAAAAAAAGACAATTTAAACAACTTTATGGCTCAAATAATACACAAGTTTTAAAAAAAAAGTATTAATATAAGCACTTTTACAAAATGAAAAGCTTCCCATTTCTGCCTTTAAACCTTCCAAAAACTGGCCTCATTCAATTTTATTGTAAGCCTCACTGTAACTTTGTTTTTTTTGTTTTGGTTTGTTTTTTTAAATAAAGGAGGGATGAGTTGAAATAATTATTTGTGGTAATCAACTTTATGCCACAAATGCTGTCAATTGAGCTTGACTTGTATTGTAATATTCCTTTAATCCTAAACTCATTTTCTCTTTCTCTTGTTCTGTTTCTTTATCTCTATCTCTCTTTGCATGATAATTATGTTGAAAGCTGTCGACTGGCTCTGCTGATTCTTAAATGCATTTACCTTGGGGTGTGTTCGCTAGTCTGTAACATAGTTACACTGTTGTCTTACAGCAAAATGTGAAATAGAACAGGCAAACAAGCAGAAAGGACTGTTATGCATTCTAATGTCCACCAGCATCTGGCTCTGAAAGTCATATGAGTGATCACAGATTTATGAGGGGAAATCCACTAAATGGGACATTAAGCTAATCAGATGAGCCTTTGTTTGTGACTCTTAAGAGTCCTCTTTAAATGTTCCACTAAAGGCTTTATCTCCCACATGAATCTTGAATATTGTTCATGATGTTCTAGAAATGGAGCTAATCATGAAGGATTGTCAAGGAATACTCTAAAAGAGCTCCTTTATTAGCCAAGTCCTGTAAAAGGCTGAACAAGGCCAAACCCAAAGAAAAGAAAAATCCAAATAAGATCGCTTACAATCCATTTGATCTTGGGAAAAAAATGAGAGACATTTGCCTAAGTTTACAACTTCTTAGATTTTTCCCCCTACAAAAAGACCCTTGTAATTTCACAAGGGTCTCATCAAGGTATTCAGAAGAGATATCAACAATGTCACAATCTGAGAACAGAATTTAAAAAATACATGCAAGTCTGCAATAAAAACTCCCATGACCCAATTACCTGGGATATGCTATACATTTAAATGTCATAGCTCTATACTAGATTGTACATCAATACATGTCTGTCTGCTAGTTTTTTTCTCCTACATAATTTGATTAGATGTATTTAAGACAAGCTTGACACTTAAATGAAACATACAGTAACAGAGAACTCCATTAAAGTGTGTAATTTTTGCACCACTAGTGTCACTAAACGGAATTGCAAAAATAATGACTTTTAAAACAGTATTCCCAAACAATCTAGACAGACATTCACACCCAAACTCACAACATTGGTTTAGCCAAAGTTGCTGTGACAGGCTTGTCAGGATGTTCAAATAAACAGTGCAATGTTTTGATAGTGCCAAAGACCCACAGTATTTAAACTTTTCGGGGGAGACAACCAACAAATGTTTACTTATGGTTGTCTCTGCATATTAAGCCAAGATATGACAAAGTATTATAACATTAAAAAAATACACTCTTGATCTTTATATATAGCATAAATGAGAACTCCAATAAGTCTTCTGAGCAATGAAGGAGAACATATCTGAGGATTTTTATTTCTCTGGAAAGGAAAAAAGTTAGTTCATAAAAGGTCTGTATTTTATATTCATTCAGTAAAGTGTGCTATATGTTCTTCTCTCGCTGGTTCAGATACCACAACTCTGAAACTATTTTTCCTGATCTCATTGTATCCACTCTAAGGAAGGTCACCTGTGAGATACATCTCCTCTCCCTCTGTAAACATCATCTGACACCGGGAACAACGAGCACATGTGGGGTGATAGTGCTTTCCTCCGGCCTAGAAGAGAGAGAGAGAGAGAGAGAGAGAGAGAGAGAGAGAGAGAGAGAGATGTGAAAAGACAAACAGAATGAAATGAAAAAGGGATACTTGAGGGATTTTAAAACAACATGAACAAGCACATAAGTGTTCTACCTGTGAAACCCATTATCATGAATGCAATAAAAATCGCTCGTCAACTGTGTTCTCCCTATTAACCAACTTAGCACTTCATCTTTATTGCCTTTTAAAGCTGCTCAGGTCTCATTTGAGTTCTACAGACTTGTTTAATGATTCTCTTGCTGTGCACATTTAAAGATTACAGTGATACTTCACTGCCAAGAATCAGTAATTGGGGGAAGCGTTTCAGATCAAATTTGGGAGAATGAACACTCTATAAAATGTTATTGTTTATTTAGTCCTCTATTAGAGAACAGACAAACAGATGGGAAGAAATAGAGAAATGCCACAAAGTGTGGTGACTGACTCAACATTGGCTTAACCGAATTGTAATAAAATAAGTATTTCTATGATGCACAAAACATTTAATGGAATGATTGAATTATCGTCAGAGCAAATATTTACATCTCTACTCCGAAGACTAAAGATTACTTGTTTGTTAACAGAATTTGTTAATTTGCTTGTTTTCATACAAACTTGTGCACAAGATGCACGCTCAAGTCAAGCTAACCAGCTAAATGCAAACCTTATAAAAACAGCAGTGTTTCCACGTGAACGGCAGCAAAACAGAGAACCTAAAACTATGGTGTACTTTATCTTAAGCTCTACACATACATATTTCAGCTAAAAGCATCTATTTACACCAGAACGATTTGCTATTTAAAGGCAAAAAATGCAAATATACCTGAAGATACTCTCAGACTATATATTTTCTATATGGGATGTACTGTAAAGAAGGCACAAAAGCACAGAGCAGGTGGCAAGAGAAGGGCAGTCTCCCTGGGGACTGAGTGCAAAATCAAACAGGCAGGATAAAGATAAATCAGCCTGTGTCCCACTAGCTATAAATAACCTGATTGGTGCTCTCACTGGAACACAGAGCACTTCACACCAAACTGGGATATGAGCAAACACACATACAGGAATGAGACAGAAATGCTTTGAGTGTGTGTGTTAGCATTAAGCTTCATCAGCTTTGAAACTCTCAGCTGGCAAATTATCTACTTTATTATTTGAATGTAAACTACCTTATCATGTTCCTCCTCCCCTGCGACCGTCACATACCACACATTTTCTCTCCTTCACTGTCTATCTTTATCACATCCGTCACTTCAGCTGTGTCATAGTAAACAGCAAAGCAACAAAAGAAAGGGCGCCAGGGGAGAAATGCCAAAAGAATAATTTGTGCTTATAAAGCATCAAAAGCACAGAAGATTAAGCCATTCCTCGGAAGGACGAGCCACTGTGGAGGCAAACTAAAGGCCTGAACAGGGCAGGGCAACCAATTGGCCCTTCATTAGTTTGATCACTCTTTCTCACTAACTACCTATTGAAACAGTACTGGTAAGGGACAAAGTCATTTAGCGGTGAATGATTTGTGCCACTCACCAAATTATTGAGGTTTTTTTTTAAAGAAAGAGAGGCAAAAATCCCATGGTCTTTGTAGTGAGAAAGTAACGACAGAGGATCTATGTGCAGCTTTTTATTAAACCAAAAACTAGGAATAAAGAAAATCACGGGGAACTTAGCACAAAACATACTAAACATGAAATAACAGACAGGGGGAAACAAGGGCTTAAATATACACGGGGAAACAAGGAACACCTGGGAAAACAATCAGGGAAAGGGAACCAATCAGGGGAAAACCAATGAGAAAAAGAAACTACAAAGAACTACAAAAACCAAACAGGAAACAGGAAATAAACAGGAATTTCAACATAAAGGCACAGAACAAAAGTCAACAGAATGTGACAGATAACTTTTATAAATGTTAGAGCAACTATTGTCTATTGTCTAACTATTGTCTGGTTTGATTCAAATTAAAAAATATTATTTAACATCACTGAATCAATCTGAATACATTAGGTTACACCAATGAACATTTTTATTTTAAGGGTTGAAGGGTTTTCAGGTAGATATAGCTGTTAAAGTAACAATTGCAGGTTATCACTTTTTACAGTGTAATTCCTTCCAATTCAGTTGTATATTCTCTCAATGTGCTCTCCTCTACTAATCTCTCCTAGGTGTAATCTTTGCAGTCTGATAACCATAAATGGTAAAAGTGTGCTGAGAGAGAGAGTGTATATTTCTAAGAAGAGAGCTTTAAACTGTCTCTGTGGGCAACTTGATCTTTTTCTATCGTACGCTTCCTGCCTGGCCTGATTGATGGATCAATTCAGGATTTTTCAGGTATTACTCCACTCAATCGCTGTTTATTCAGTCAACTTATGTGTGTGGTAATGCATACTCAATGCATACTGGGGCGGCTGTGGCTCAGTTGGTAGAGCGGGTTGGCCACTAATCGCAGGGTTGGTGGTTTGAATCCCGGCCCATACGTGCCAAAGTTGCTCTTGATAGCAGGCTAGCGCCTTGCATGTGTGTGAACAGTGTAAAGCGCTTTGAATACTGAGAAGGTTAAAAAGGTGCTACGTAAGTGCAGACCATTTACTCAATGCCTTTTAAAGATGAGCTGCTTATTGCAAAGAATTCCAAAATGTGTACATATTAATAGTCAGTCAATTGTTTAGGTCCAGTGATCTGGAATGGAGTCTGTGGAATTAAAACTATATATATATATAATCTAGCTTTTATTTATTGGGGGTCCCTTGGTTAGATGAGAGGCTGGGTGGGTTTGTAAAGTTCAATGTTGGACATTGAAAGCAGACTTATACACTCACCTCCAGCACTCGTCCACTGATGTATATGTCACAAGTTTCACACTTTATCCCAAACTGGGAGTGGTAATCTGACTCGCAGTAAGGAACGCCATCTCTGAATGTAAAATAAGACACATAAATGAACGGCTTCTGTACTGATAAAGCATAGGTTCTTACATTGTGTTAAACCAGGCAAACTATAACCCTTTTTGACTTTCTTGAATCTAAATTCTTTCTTTAGTATTTCAAAGCTTTATACTAAAGGGTTGGTATTTTGAAGTGCTATATCTAAAGTAGGGCTGCACGATTTGGACAAAAAGTCATATTGCTATTATTTTGAAAAATATTGCGATTGCGATTTGAACTGCGATTATGATGGTAATGTTTTCCACATGTTCAACCACAAACAAAGTCTTCTTCATATCCAAATGTTACCATCCACCATGTACCTGTTTTTGTCCATTTTGTGACAGGATCTCAGCCCACTAATCATCATCATTAGTTTTTGAAACACAGTCAACTTGAATATTAGGGATGCTCAAATCAGGATTTTAACATCCGACAAGATCGCCAATTTTCTTTTCATCTCATGAATCGATGATGATCATTTAACTTTTATCAGCAGCTCTGTCAAAACTGGTTATACGTAAGCTTTCTGCTCAATGTCACTATTAACTGAATTTCCCTGTTGGTAAAACCATAGTTGTTGCCTAGTTTTTCTGTCAAAAATAATTTTGGTTGATATTATTTAAAAATATAAATGTTACTCTTTATTCTAGGCTTTATAAACTAGTAGGCTTATACAAACTATTTGTTACTGTATATTAGATAGTCCTAAAGAATGAGGCTTAATGACAAACTGAAGTTGAACACCCATTGGTGTAATTAAATTTAAAGTGGAAATTTTGGTTAGTTTGTTACCATTTCATTTAATTATTTGTATTCATTATGTTATTATATTTAATTTAGCAATGCATTATATTATAGTAACTCAATATTTGATATTGATTTATTATATGTATGTTCATTCCTTTTCATTTTGTGTGATGTTGGTAATATTAGTTCCGCTTTCACTTGTTTCCACGGGGAGTGTAATAAGGGCGACACACTCTCTCGTAAAGTAAACAAATGACCAGGGTTGCCAGATTGGGCGGTTTCCCGCACAATTGGGCGGTTTTGCAATATATTTTGCAGGCAAAAATGGGTTTGGGCGGGTGGATAAATATTGGGCTGGTTTTGGATCAGTTCAACGGGTTTTTGTAGCCGAAACACCGGCACTTCAGATCCTTCTTTCTGCGACCCTGTTCAGCAGGCAGCAGTCTCACTCACTCTCACACACACACACATCACACACCCCCATTACAGCTCTGGCTGACGTGCACGTGCCCTCTAAACTCACAACAGACACTCCCTCCCACTACCTTCAGCTCACGTCACGCACGCCGGCACCGCCCTCCCCTAGTTCGCGGGGTTTTCAAACTTGACTGACACTGCCAGTGCCAATATGCCAAAGTGGGCAAAATATAGAAAAAGTTACAGGAAAGAGTGGGAAAGACACTGATTTAGAAAACACAAGTTTATTAATAAATAATTAAAATGCCTCGCTATTTTTTCAGACACATTTATTATTATTAGTCTATAAATCACCTAAACCCTAAATCACCTCTCTGTATGGGTCCAGAGGCTCTTCTCATTCAGCACTGCGGGAAAAATATAATTTCCGGGTTTGGCCTTAGAAAACCAGTAAAATCAACATTTTTTCCATATTAATTTGTGAATATTTTAAAATGTTTAATAAAGGGGCAAAAAGTCATAAACAAGTCATAAACAAAAATCTGAAAATACATCAATATTATAATTTTTTTTTTTTTTTTTTTGCGCAGCATTTAGTGTAGGCTATAACGTACAGTTCAAATGACAATTTTGGTGTTCAACTTTGCGTTTTAAAAATACAACAACCGTTCAATTACGGGTTAAAAAAGGAAAAACGAATGGACGCAAAAGTACATGGACCAATGGGTAATTTTAAAGATTAATGATTATGTGTTTAAACGAGAAACAAGCCAAAAAAAAAAAAAAAAAAAAAAAAAAAAAAAGCCAAAACAATTTTGGCCGTTTTTTTGTGCATTCTCGCGGTTTTTGACGAGGTTTTGGGCTGGAAAACCTTGCTGGCATCTGGCAACCCTGCAAATGACAGGAGTATGAAGAGATGTTTCTGGACTCTACAGGTGTTACTGTTAATGCTGTTTGCTCAGCAATCATTTAATAAAGATGTTTGAATTATACCCCATCTTGTATTCTGCGATATTATTATGATACCTGTGCCTTTCGGAGACTGAGATGCTGCTACCACAGATAATAATAAAAAAACGCTTCAAGCCAGTTTAGTGTAAATAAAGCGTTTAGCGCACGTAAGCAAACGGAACCGAACTCTTGAGCACTTCTGTTACGCTAAGGATGAGAGGGATTTTTGGAGCACAGAACCACTCTGAAAACACTGCAACAATGTTCTGACTTAATATAGACCGGACAGAGCAGCGCAAATAAACTTTGAATGGAGAAGACTATTTATTTATTTAATTAAATCGCAGCCCTTTGCTATTTAATAATCGCACAAGGTCATATCGCGGTTTCTATTTTATTTCGATTAATTGTGCAGCCCTAATTTAAAGTCTTCTGAAAACCATACGATAACTTTGTATGACAAAGCCTTAATTTTAGAAAGCCTTAAGAAACAGGTATGTGATGTGTTTTTCAAATAACAGTTTTGTAATGTCTGGGATAAAAAATGCATCCACAAAGGTCAAGGAGCCAAGTTAGAACTGTTACTCACTTGCTGATGTACTCGCCTGTCAGGACCAGGCCACAGGTCTGACACCTGAAGCAGCTGACGTGCCACTGTTTTTCCAACGCCAGCAGTGACTGACCCTGTTTGATCTCCTCCTTACATCCTGCACAGTCTAGAAAGAGCAGTTGAATCAGAATCAGAATCAGAATTAGCTTTATTGCCAAGTGTTCTCACGTCCACTAGGAATTATTTTTGGTGATAGGAGAAACAAGTGCACTTAGAACATTACAGTGCAACACAGAATATAAAACATGGTAAGATTATAAAAAGACATACAAATAACAGAACATATAAAAGATTGACGTATGTACATGTGCAAGTGGTAATGTATGTGCAAGGTAGGGATATGTACAGTTATTGAAATAAATATGTGAATTTGCATATGTACATGAGATAAGTATTTACATTATTGCACTATGGGGGAGACCTGAAGCAGTTTAATTGTTCATGAAGAAAATGGCCTGAGGGTAAAAACTCTTGTGCCTGGATGTCCTGGTGCTCAGTGCTCTGTAGCGCCGGCCGGAGGGCAACAGTTTAAAAAGGGAGTGGGCAGGGTGTGTCGGGTCCAGAATGATTCTACCTGCATGTTTCCTCATTCTGGAGATGTACAGGTCTTGGAGGGTGAGCAGGGGGGCACCAATAATCTTCTCAGCAGTCCTGACTGTCCATTGTAGTTTCCCTCTGTCTGATTTGGTGGCTGAACCAAACCAGGCAGTTATAGATGTACACAGGGCAGACTCAGTGACGACCAAGTAGAACTGTTTCAGCAGCTCCTGTGGCAGGTTGAACCTCAGCTGGTGAAGTACAACCTCAGCTGAGCCTTCTTCACAATGGAGTCTATGTGGGAGAATTTCTCCAGAAGTCCACTACCATCTCCACTGTTTTGAGCGTTTACAGCTTAAGGTTGTTGTGACTGCACCAGACAGCCAGCTGATCAACCTCCCGTCTGTATGCAGACTCGCCACTGTCGCAGATGAGGCCAATGACTGTGGTGTTGTCTGCAAACTACAGCAGCTTGACAGTGGGTAGAGAATGCATCCCTGAGGTGCACCAGTGCTAATAGTGAGGGCCCCGGATGTGAGTTTCCCCAGACTCACTAGCTGCTGTCTATCTGTCTGAAAGCTGGTGATCCATCGACAGATTGGGGTAGGCAAGGAGAGCTGGGTCAGTTTGGTTGAGAGAAGATCAGGCATGATGGTATTGAAAGCTGAACTGAAGTCCACAAACATTATCCTTGCATAAGTCCCAAGTCTGTCGAGGTGTTGCAGGATATAATGCAGTTCTATATTGACAGCATCATCCGCAGACCTGTTTGCTCAGTAAGCAAACAGCAGGGGTCCAGTGATGTACTTCTCGAGGAAAAAGGAAGAACTTGCGCGTGCATGACATCTCCTGTGCACACAATATAAGATTTGGCACACAAGGACATGCCTGGCAGCACGCGCAAGACAATTCCCCAATGTCTCCCGCTCTATCTAATCTCATCTGCTACTTTTGCTCGCTCAAACAGTGACTCACATGCCCGTTGGTGAAGCCATGTCTAAAGGTGAAATTGAGCTTGTTATGAATCCTCTTATAACAGGCATCCAATCACAACAGACTTCCAGAAATGAACAACATATGTGGCGATAATTTAGTAGGGAATCTATTTATTGTCAGTCAGTTTGCTACAGTTTGCTTTGTTAAACTTGGTTTATTAATTAAGGATAAAAATGTATGTTATTAATAATTTATTGACTTTGTTTAAATTTTACATACACAAATGTACATTTTTCAAAATTCCTCCCTGATTACTTGGTTTTAAAGAGGAATTTTCAATGTATTTAGAGACAAAATGTTTGTATTCTTTGTTGAAGGATTGTTTTTTTAATGTCAAAATCTCCTACTCCCCTACTTTAATTTTATTTTTGTTTATTTTACTTATTTACTTATTTTTTGTACTTTATTGTCTGGTATGTTGTGGAAAATGTGATGTTTTAAATGAATTATAACTCTTTTTGTAAATCTTTCAGGTATGACTGCCTTTCTTTTGATGTTCATACAATAATAATAAAAAAATTATAATAAAAAAACAGACTTACGGAAAAGGGTAAGTAACCAATTACATTTTGGTTTACAATCAAAAGAGCAAAGCCCACCCCACAACTGCCAAAAATAAAGTGAGCAAAAGCAGCAGATTAAATTAGATAGAGCAGGAGATTTTAGGGAATTGTCTTGCACAGGAGATGTCATGAGCACGTGGGATCTTCATGCTTCCTCGTGCGGCAATGAATTACTGTGCGCAAGTGTCAATAATGCACGTGAGTTCTTCCTTTTTCTACACGTGGCTTTAATCTATCGCGTGTGTGAGCGTCAATAACGCTCGCAGATTAATGCCGTTGAAATGCCTTCATATACTTCATGTAGGCCAAATCCAGTCTCTCAAACGACTCCATGACCACAGACGTGAGAGCGACAGGTCTATTGTCTTTAAGTCCTGTGATTTTTTTTGGGGGGGGGGGGGGGGGGGGGACTGGGATGATGGTGGATCCTCTAAAGCAGCAGGGAACTTCACACTGTGGATCCAGTGATCTATTGAAGATATGTGTGAAGATGGGGCCAGTTGTTCAGAGCAGACTTTCAGACAGGCATGTGAAACACCATCTGGGCCTGAAGCTTTCCTAGTTTTTAGTTTCCGAAAAACCGACACATATCCTAGTGCAGACTGAGTAGTAGGAGGGGGGATCTAGGAGGTTTTGGTGTGTGTGTGATGTGAAGTGAAGATCTGAGCAGGGGAGGGGTGTGAGACTGGGCTTTTAAAGTCTGCAGTAAAACAAATTCAGTTCATCAGCCATTAGGTGACTCTCTACAGAGCGAGGGGAGATGTCTTGTACTTGGTATTTTTTTTAGGCCTTTCCACACAGATACAGGTCATTGGCTGAAAACTGTTTTTTCAGCTTTTCAGAGTGGTTTGTTTAACCACTCTGATTTCCTTAGTAAGTGTGTTCCTGGCCTGGTTGTACAATGTTTTATCCCCACTTCTGTAAGCATAATCTTTGGCATGACAAAGCTGTCTGAATTTTCCTATGAACCATGGTTTATCATTATTGAATGATAAAAATGTCCTAGTAAGGATGCACATATCCTCATGGAAACTGATATATGTCACAGTATCTGTGAGCTCGTCCAGGTCTGAGGCTTCAGCCTCAAAAACACTCCAATCAGTGCATTCAAACAGGCTTGTAGTTCCAGCTATGCTTCATTGGTCCATCTCTACAGTCCTTACTACAGGCATAGCTGATTTTAGTTTCTGCTTGTAGGTCGGGAGAAGATGAACCAGACAGTGATCAGAGAGTCGTAAAGCTGCACGTGGGACAGAGCGATATGCATCCTTCACAGTGGTGTAGCAGTGGTCCAATGTATTTCTTTCTCTGGTGGGCCATGTGATGTGTTGTTTGTATTTTGGCAGTTCACAGATGAGGTTAGCTTTATTAAAATCTCCCAGAATAATGATAAGAGAGTCCGGCTGTTGTTACTACGTGTCTGTAATGTGATCAGCCAGCTGTTGCAACACTACGTTCACGCATGCTTGTGGCGGGATATAAACACTCACCAGAATAAACTAGGATAACTCCTGCGGTGAGTAGAAAGGTTTAATGAAGAGTCCCTCTAAATTAGGACAGCACATCTTCTTCAATGCTGTTACATCTGTACCCCAACTTTCATTGATGTAAAAGCATGTTCCACAACCTCTCGTTTTCCCTGATAATTCCACAATGCGATCCGCTCTGAACAGCTGAAAGCTGAAACGCACAGTCTGGGATGGCTGCACTCAGCCAAGTTTCCATGAAACATTGCAGGAGAGTTGGAAAAGTCCTTATTTGTTTGAGTGAGCAGAAGCTGTTCATCTGGCAGTGGAGCCCTAAAGCCACGTTTACAAAGCTTCACAAGCATGCCGGCTGGCTACCTTTGCGTGTGTCTTCTGGATTGGTTGGAGAGCACTGCTGAGCCTCCAACTAAGATGTCTAATAAATGTCAGAATAATCAAACACTGGCAATAAATTATCAGGTATGCTATGCCGAATTATTAGCAGTTCATCCCTGGTGAAACTGATCATAAAAAGAGTGACAAAAAACATGACAAACAAACAAAAGTAACAAAAACACAAAAGTGCTCCACACCGAAGCAGCCATCTGCAGTGCCATCTTTTCTGAAGATGCAACATTACTGTAACGAGGCAGGCAAAGAGATTCCCTGTTGACTATTACATAATGGATTTAAGGTTCAAAAAGTACTTTCTATGTAATTGCTATCTTTGACAGGTTAATAAACACGTAACAAAATCAATAGGAATACAAAATCCAGCGTGAACGATAAGTTGTACGTTTTCTGAATCAGAAAATCAGAAATTAACTTGAACAAAACACACACTTCGTACAGCACAGACACACACACTTAATTGAGCTGTGCAGGCTTTGTATGACTGTAACATATGACATGACAGTATATCATTTGTTTTTATTTGGACGATGCTCAACTATGTTTAGAATTTGAAGCCAGACATAGAGCTCTGCTCTCTTCACTTCACCTTCCTGATCAATAAGGTCAATCCTTAGACAGTGACAGATGTAAAGTTCTTCCTTCCCTATTCCCACCAATTCTCCCCTCTCCGTCCATATAGTGGCTGTGATACAAGACTTTGGAACAGGAGATATGTTTTGGTTCTCTAGAAGTGGGGGGAAATGGTATTTTAAATTATTTCAATATTTTACCTCACTGTCACTGTACAAAGTGGCAATCTGAAATCGTTACCTTAAGGAGCTATTTCTAACAGATGTAACCCTTAAAAATAGTTATGTTGGTGTTGACCTAATGTATTTAATATGTCAGGGCATTAATACAGATTTCCTGATTTGAATCCAAATCACAACACAATTGCGAAATAATGATGCCTAAAATATCTGTGTTGTGACATGGCAGTTTTATGGCATTGCATCAACACAGCAGGAACAGGCATCGGAATTAACTGTGTCACACCACAAATCTATTCCCTGCTCACAACTGCAGGCAAACTGAGAAGGCTGCTTAGGTGTTGCAATATGGCCATCTTCTGGCACTAAATATCCTAACATTAGCAGGGCTAGTCATCCTATGTTACTGTGGAGAAGCCACACTCTCGTTTCTGGCTCAAAACAGCAGGGAAAACGAGAAGTGAATTTCTGACACCACTGACACCAGGCCACCCATAGATCTGCCAAATCCTGGGCAGAGATCTTGGTGACCAGAGTGCCAATTTGCAGCATGGCACTTTTGACAAACTCTGCAAAGGTGGCTACAGAGACCTGAATTATCAGTGAATAGGGAGAACATCAAGCAAAGGGAAGCATCGGCTGCAAAGCTTGAAGGCGTGCTGACATGGTGAACAACTTTCGCCTTTTCAAAGGCAGTGTTTGTTCCCACTGACCAAGTGCAGAATGTTCAGTGAAGCATTGGTTTAGGGTTAAAGGAGCACAAGGGATATCTATGGTGCTGTGAAAGAAGATTTTGACAGTGTGATATTGGGCTCCTGCTTATGTGCTCACTATGACTTCAGCATCAGCAGAGCTTCAAGCATCACCAGCCAATCAAATTGGTTTTATGTTAAAGTGTTTCAAGGTCACCATCCCTGGAAGCAGCTTAAGATAAGTGGCAAATGACTTCAACCTGCACACCACACCCGCCTCGCATTTCAGCGAGGGGTAGTGGGAGTATTTAATGAGAGGAGAGAGCATCATAGGGGGGAGAGAGATGTATGAAGCTTGTCCGCATGTCTGAATGTCTTCATATTTTGATGCCGCTGGCTAAATAGCATTTTGTTTCTTTGGATGCTGTGTTATTAAATGTGTTTGTCAAGCTGGTCCCAGCTTCCTCCTTTCCCATCTTTAAGCGTTACACCTTCATAATATGTTTTTTTTTATTCAGGGAAACTTTGAAAATATGTAAAATGTTAGAGAAATGTCAGTTATATTAAAAGAAGGCAAATGTATTACTTGAGGAGTGAGACTTACGACTGGGCCCCTGGATTTTTATTGGCTCATTGGAATTAACCAGCTTGAGGGAGCACTGCTGACAGACACATTCTTTGCCTCTGAACGTCACTCTGTCACCGATTGGAAAAGGTTTTCTAGAGAGGGAAAGAAAGACAAATAACATGCTATTACACACATACCATACATAAACAAGTAAACCGTTTCCTAAAACCTACTATTCCAGATGCAAAATGATCCACTCAAAAACGTCCAGAATGCTTATAAAAAAGTCTAAATTGTGGAGAAACTGTAGAGAGAGAGAGAGAGAGAGAGAGAGAGAGAGAGAGAGAGAGAGAGAGAGAGAGAGAGAGAGACACACACACACACACACATACTCAGCAAGATTTATTGATGGTTTCCATAGACTATTAAAATAAATAGCAAGTATTGAATTTAAAACAACATGAGGTTTAAAATATCATAATGTCCAAATAAAGGACATACAGTAAGAGGGTGTATAATGATGGGTGTGTAGCATCATGACCCAGCCCAAAAAAATCTTTGTTTCTGTTCTGCTGAAGAAAGAAAGTCATACACAAAGTCATAGGACGGAATGAGGGTAAGTAAATGATGAGAGAACTTGCATTTTTGGGTGAACTATCCCTTAGTGAAAAAGCCATATGCGTATTGACAAGAATGGTAGTGGCATCCAAATAAGGATTTACTTACTAAGAAAGCAGAGAAAAGTCAGTAACATTTTAAAATAAGTTTCTATTCATTAACATTAGTTGTGGTACTAATGGTATTGTGAACAAACAATTAACAATATATTTATTATAGCATTTATTAAGCTATGTTATTTTGTGTGTATTTTAGTTCATAAAAATACTGTTGTATACATTATTAGTTCATGTTATGTCATAGTGCATGGATTAATGAATAATTAATACAATAATTAATCAAATACTTTGATTTAAAAAATGTATTAGTATGCTGAAATTAACATTAACTAAGATTAATAAATGCTGTAAAAGTATTGTTCATTGTTATTTCATGTTAACTAATGTTGTTAACTAATGTTAACAAATGGAACCTTGTTGTAAAATGTTACCAGAAAGTCTTATGAGAGAAGGGACAGCAGGGTTTGGCAACATTTAACCCCAAATAAAGCTCCCACACTCCCCACAAACATTATAAGAAAGACAAGAACCTGCCTGTAAACACTACCCAGCTCTACCTGAACACGATCTCCTACCTTTCTCCTACTAAGAGACAAAGCAGCAATTAAAATAAGGGAGGTGGTAACTCACACCACATAATGACCTGACATTTTATATTGATGGTAGTTAAGGAAGAACAAGGAATCCTTATTACATAGTTAATGGAGCGCCACAAGCACCACCAAACAAAAACGAATCCTAAAAAAAAAAACAATAAAAAATAATGACTGCTTTCGAACAGTCTTCCATTGCTTGAAAACAGACATCGCCACCCCCAAAACGCCATTGGTAGAGCCAATGTTGCCATGTCAGGCTAGTTGGGATACTCAGAGAAACAGAGCAATTTTTGATTTGGCTTCATTAGTCCACCAGATAAATCATGTTAAACCAGCATCCATTAACATGGAAATTCAGGGTAGTTTAAGGAAGTTTTTTTTTTTTTATCCAGGTCAGCAGCTCTTGTTCACTGTTCCTGCCAAATCACCCTGAACCAGAAGCCTCCACAAACCTAGACCGGGTCCAGACAGGGGTGAGGCCACATAAGGGCCAGAGTGGTACAGCTTTATGGCTGGTTCACCCAATCAAAACGGCAGAAATATACTTTTTTAGAAATGTAATAGTTTGCAAATAAAAAAAAAACTGCATTTTGTCACACTCAAAATAGCTTTTATGCAAGATAATCATTATATTTATGTTATAAATATACTGTATTTATTTCAAATAAGAAAATTTTGATATGGTTATGGTGCATTTAAATGGGTCACGGCGCACTTCTCACTGATAATGTCGCTATTTTTTTCTGGTCTGTGCAGCACTATAGCCTATACCAGGGATCGGCAACCTTTTTGACATGGAGTGCCATTTTTTATTTTCCTGGTCAATGGCTGTATCGACATTTTTCTTTTTCATTACAAATTATGTTATCAGCATAACAATTTTAGTGACAAATTTGTGCAAAACCCGATGATTATGATATAATCATTATCCTGCATGTGAATTTTCACAAAGCATCTTTAATAAAGATTTTTTTTAATGAAAGAAAACCTGTTCATTTGTACAAAATTAGTTAAGAGTTAATGTCACAAATTTGCTTATTTGATTGCTAATCATAAAATGTGTGGAATATTAAATATTTCTTATATTATGTCATACATTTTTTTAAATCACACAGAGCTCGGTAATGGAAATCTGAAGGATTAAACGTTGTGTTTTCCTTATTATATGCCGTGTTGTTCTGAAAGCAAAAAGAAACAAATGAAACACACAATGCAGGCTGTCATCACCTCGGCCTGACCGAAGAAAAGCAGGTGCATTTACTCGCGCGATTAACCGAAAGAGAAGCGCTGCCAGCTTGTGTTGTGTGAATGGCTTGCACACGCAGTGCAAGTCTCATCACACTTTAACATTATTTAGCCTCCCATTCAGCTGATGAAAACACACTGCGTAATCATGAGGAAGGATTACGTCAAGATGTAGATTGGAATGTAGGTGCGGAATTTATATAAATAAAATAGTCTACTCCTCTCTCGCCGTTGCTGGCGTGCCAGTGATTATCCCTACGCGTGCCAACATTGGTTGCGACCCATGGCCTACACAGTAATGCCTGTAATTGATCAGCTCAGCACCAATATAATTTATCCGCATTTTGTCTCACTTCATTTATTATTATTATTATTATTATTATTATTATTATTATGTTTCTCTAGGCATGGCATTTCTGTGGTTTGGTATGCAGGCAGGGAATTGGCACATTCATTCACTCCCACGTCTCCACCAGGGGAATCGTCCCCTCGAGGATTATGTTGTGGACTTTTGTGGATTGTGTCACTTGGTGAACTTTAATGATATTGCCCTCAAGGACATTTTTAATGCAGGCTTTAATGAGCCAGTCTGCTCCAGG
The DNA here is from genome assembly GCA_032164185.1 of Moxostoma hubbsi. Classification (NCBI taxonomy): domain Eukaryota; kingdom Metazoa; phylum Chordata; class Actinopteri; order Cypriniformes; family Catostomidae; genus Moxostoma; species Moxostoma hubbsi. Next base: position 18,997,044 of record JAVLUX010000016.1, read on the forward strand.
ATGCCTGGGAGTGGAGTCAATTGAACTCTTAACAAGTTAATTGATTTTGTCCTACTTCTTAGTGGTTCGGCATTTACTGTGGGAGTGGTGCATGTGGATGCCAACTCTCATAAGGATAAGGAAGCCACCACATCAGAGTTCACCACCACATCTGCTATGTCAGAGTCTTCTGTCACTCTGACCTCACCACCATCCGAGTCCACCATGTCAGAGTCCACTGCCATGTACCACGAGAAAGCGCCTATGCCTAACACGGACCACAAGCCCACGCCTGCCACAGACAAAGAGCTAGCGCCTGAAACCTTGTCCTTCTCAGAGCCAAAGCCAGTTCCTGAAGCCTCGTCAGTCCAAGAGCCGGCGATTGAAGCCTTGTCCGTCTCAGAGCCGGTGCCTGAAGCCTCGGCTGTACCAGAGTCGGCGCATGAAGCCTCGGCCGTCCCAGAGCCGGCGCATGAAGCTTCAGCCATCCCAGTCCCGGCGTCTGAAGCCTTGGCCATCCCAGAGCCGGCACCTGAAGCCGCAGCTCTCAAGTCTGCCTTGTCATTCAATGCTAACATGTCTGCCTCGTCATGGCATTTTGTCACACCTGCCATGCCAAGCCATGTCTCACCATGTCAAGCTGACACATCTGACCCACTATGCCAGGCCGCCTTAACCCCTAGGTCTCTGCCTCCAGCGGCTCCGCCCCTTGTGTCTCTGCTTCCAGTGGCTCTGCCCCCTGTGTCTCTGCCTCCAGAGACTCCATCCCCTGAAAGTACAGCATGCAAAGCTGCCTCGCCGTGCCACGCTGCCTTGTCAGACCCTGCTCCTCTGCCCTCGTCTGTCTCATCAGGCCATGCTCCTGGCCATCCACTGGATCCCTCCTGGCCTCCCGCCTGCTCCGCCCTGGTTCATCCTGGTTTTCGGGTTCTGCGCCAGCTCCTCCCTGGTCTCCTGGTCCATGCCAGCCTCCAGGCCCTCCGCACGCTCCGCCTTGTTCTCCTGTTCCACCCGGGTATCCAGCTCCCTCTGGTCCCCCATTGTCTCCAGCCCCGTCTGGTCCCCTGTAGTCAAGGTCAAGGATCATCTACATTACAGAGACGTTCCCCAACTCTATAGAACAGCTGTTAAATAGAAAATCTGATTCACGACTGCCGTTTTTCACCAGACCTCTTATTTTAGAAAGGGGTACGCTTCATTAAAGGTGCAGCATGTAAGATTCAGAAACCATTGTTATTAATAACACCTGTGGCCGTTAAATGGACTGCAGCCAGCTATCTGTTGCTCGTGCACACACGCCATAGTGACACGAGCATCGAACAAAACATTAAGACTTTGAGACTGTATATTATATTTGACTCTCCAGTGCTGGAACAGGGCTAAAACAAAGTTTGGCTATGTGAGACTGTAGTTTGAAGTAATCACTTTTCTTTGCATGATACATTGACTGCATTTATATGATAGCCTATGTCGGTGTTAGCTAGCTATCCAGCTTTATCAATAACAGTTAGCTACATTTGGTGTATGATGACAGTAGCTGTTTATAAAAAAAGATTGTACATTATAAATATGTTGACACAATTTAGTATTGATGTGATTTCATCATAACTGTCATTTTTATATATTGATGCACTATTGTTTTATAATAATAGAATGTATATATTTTCTGTATAACCAAGTTACGTTACACTAATGATTGGCTCTTTTTTGCATCATATTGAACATTGTTAAGCATACATTTAATGTGTTATTGCAGTTTACCTTGCTGAATATATACAGATTAACATTGTTTATGACAGTTAATGTGCAGGCAAATCAAGTTAGCTAAAATTACACAGATCAATTCTTATGGCACTATATTTCACATGCTATGCAGTTATGTAAGCTTACCTGTCCAATAAGAAGAACACCAATTCAGGGTTGGATTTGATCCCCAAAACCAAACAAAGTTCCCGCCAGGAATCAAATACCCTGCCGATGTTCACTCTAGTTTTCGCTCGACCACGATCATGTTCCTGCTTAGCCAGATTCAGTAGATAAATGTTTTTTTTTTTGTTTTTTTTGGCTTACTCAAGAGTTTGTGTTGTGCTGAGTGCCGGACGTTTGCTGGATTCCATCACTAAAATAAAATTACCTAGTGTTCCATTTTGTTGTCGTTGTTGAATAGCGGAAGAGAAGCTATTACTCTCTGAAGCAAGGCTCTCAGGAGTCCACATAAACATCATATCCTTTGGATTTCCTGGCAAATGCGACCCGCTCCCTTCGCATGAAAATCAGTCTAAAGGCTTTAATATGCATCCTAAAAGTCCAGGAAGGGCTCATTTTTTAAGTCGCGTTACAAGCCATTCACACATTGCCAAAAAAAGGTGAATATTACATGAAAATTGTTACAAATTGCACCTTTAAATTCACAATTTGGCACAGAAAAGAGGTCCACCCTGTTTCACCAAGGTCCACCCAGTTGGAGTTTTCTGGCCTCGCCACTGGTCCAGAACTGACTATGTGCCACTATGTACATATAAGCTTACCTCATGTTTATGGTGAGAGTGTCAAGATGTTGTTTTATAAATGTTTTTCACACTCTTCTTTAGATAAATGCATGTGTATCTTTTGAGCACCTGTTCACATGTATAATGACCGCTACTATAATCCTGTGTGTCCACTGCACTGCTTTATCTACACAGTAATCAGATGGACTGGAAGCTTCTTCACTATGAGACAAATCCTATTACAGTAGACTATTCCCTCCCTAATGCAGCAATTATAAAACAATCCATTTAGAGTGAACCATGATCTAGTGGAACATCAGTGCTGCCATTTTACGAGATTAAGGGACAGGTCCTTCAAAAATAGATCCTGTATTATCTCTCTCATACTGCCACTGTTATAATTTGTACATTTGGACAGAAGCACTAATTACTTGAAAGATTAATTAAATTAAAATAATCATATAAATGTTTCTATATATTCAGTTTAAAAGACAAATTACTGAACAAAATGGACTGTTCTTATTATCACACAAATGATTACATACAAACACATCATACTGTAACAGTCACTATTCACTGGGCTATGTAAAGCATGGCAAGTATGACAAACTGCTCCACAATAGAGACCTCACACAATGATATCTTTGAATTGGAGAGGGTATGATGGCAGGGTAGGTGGGAAGACATAAGAAGCACTTATAGCCCAGTGTGAGACACATTGGTGGAATAATTCCTTTAGTTTCTCCAGTGTTATAGTACAGCTAGAGCCAATGAGTCATATCTCTGGATCAACACATTTTCTTCTTTATTTGCTGTCTCTCAATTCATTTCTCCTCTTTCACACAACCTACTTCATTCTATATTTGCATGTGAAAACGGCATGAGGCTTGTCTTTTTCTGTGCTATCTTTACATGACCTTGGCATTACTTACCACATCACACTCCCCTCAGACACACAAAGCATTGTCAACTTTTTCTGCTGTTTAAAAATTTACAGTTTTTGTGTGAAATGAATGCTGCCTTTCCTTTGTTTGTCTCTCATTTTGACTCTCTCATGACATAAAAAAGCCTATGCCCTCTACCCCCCCCCCTCCCAAAAAAAATCTTTGTCTTAAACGTATATTTCAATGTTACAGACAGACAGACAGATGATAGATAGATAGATAGATAGATAGATAGACAGACAGACAGACAGACAGACAGACAACATTAAAACCACTGACAGATGAAGTGAATAACATTTATTATCTTGTTACAATGACAACTGTCAAGGAGGCTGGATATATTAGGCAGCAAGTCAGTTCTTGAATTTCATGTGTTGGAAGCAGGAAAAATGGGCAAGCGTAAGTATCAGAGCGACATTGACAAGGGCCAAATTGTGATGGCTAGATGACTGTGTCAGAGCATCTCCAAAACAGCAGGTCTTGTGGGGTGTTTCTGGAATACAGTGGTTAGTACCTACCAAAAGTGGTCCAAGGAAGGACAACTGGTGAACCGGTGACAAGCCCAAGGCTCACTGATGCGTGTGAGGAACGAAAGCTAGCCCGTCTGGTCCTATCCCACAGAAGAGCTACTGTAGCACAAATTGCTGAAAAACTTAATATTAGCCATGATAGAGAACACACAGTCCATTGCAGCTTGCTGCGTATGGGGTTACATAGTTGAAGAGTGCCCTTGCTGACGCATGTCCATGCTGAAAGTGCCTATAATGGGCACGTGAGCATTAGAACTGGACCATGGAGCAATGGAAGAAGGTGGCCTGGTCTGATGAATCACGTTTTCTTTTAGATATTTGCAGTTACCTATCCATTGAGTCAAAGGGATCCTCAAAATAAAAATTAAGGAGGCCTAGAAGTCCCTATGAATTGCAAATATTCATCAAACTATTTAAACCAATCCTGGGGGCTGAGTGTGAGTTATAAATTATTACTGGCAGTGCTACTGGTAGGATAGCCCACTAGGCTTGGTCTCCACACAGATGGTGTAAATATTAAATGTTAAAGAATCTAGATATCCTGTTGATTGTTTACTTCATGGTCAGACCGATACATTTTTAGGTTACTGCCAAGAGTCCCATTGGTGCTTTTAGTAGCTCAGTTGGCAATATAGTACAACAAAGCAATCCCAGGTCTCATGAAAAAAATGTTTTCCTTAATTTAGAGCTAATTCTCTTTCTCTGTGCTAATGAGGTAAAGGAGTAGGGTCAAGTTATTTAGTGGAACTAATTTCCTGTAGATACAAACATAGCCAAAACACTGTATGCAAAGGAACATAACAGATACACATAAACAGGAAAACTCACAGCTCTTCAGCAAATTTGCCACAGCCAGAAAAGCATGTGTGTGTGATAAAAAGAGAATGAGGAGAGAGACAGTGTAGGTTATGTAAATTAAGCAGCCAGCCAAAGACTTTACATATGTGTGAATGAGTAAATACTAAAGCTGAAAATACAGCAAAATGTCCCGTTGTATTAAATCTGTTAACTTTTTCCATTTCTTACCACAACAGGCAATAGGGCTGGTAAAATGGTACATTTCCAGGGATGTAGCTCTCATTTTCTGGTCTGTCAGTCTGAGAAAAGGCCAGACGTGAACTATCCAAGAGTGTGCTTTTCCACCTCAGCCATTTTACTTCTTCCTTTCCTTGTTTTATTCTGCCCATAACTCCTCTAATATTCACCTCTGTCCGGCTAAAAAGGCCAGCATGTCTGGTCACCAGCATATGTTGTGTTTTTGTTGCTAGTCCCCAACATGGGATGCTGGTGTGCTGATATACCCACCATATTTTTAAACTAGCTTAACCAGCATCATCAGAAAGACAATGCTGACAGGGCAGTTTCTGACCATTTTAAGCGAGATCTCTATTGGCATGGCAGCAGCCTGCTCTTCCACCCCCTAACCCACCCACACATGTGGCGCATTGCCCTGCTGGTCAACCTGCTTCACCAGCTAGGTTTTGCTGGTGAAAAATATGACTAAGCTGGTCCACCAGCTAAACCAGCACCAAACCAGCAGTAGCCAGAATAAACCAGCCTAGACCAGCATGGAAACATTTTAGTAGGGTGGCCTCTACAGCTTCTCAATTTACACAACTTCCTCCATCCTTTGTGTACTCCAAGGGCATTATAACATATTCTGAGATACAGCGGTCAGCTTTCTTTCTTTTTTTTTTAGACTCGTGTTTCTATGACCAGCTTAGATCTGCTTTAGTTTCCCTGCATTTATCTCTTCACCTCCACTTGTGGTTCTATACTATATGTAACAATTTAAATGAGAGGAAAAAAGACAGGAGTGGACTCCTTTTCCTGGTTTTTACTAGTAATTTTAGAACTAGAACTTAGAATTGGTTAATATATATACAATAAGAAAATGGGGGGGTTTAAGCCATCTCTTTTGTATAGGTGTATATGACATAAAACCTTGGTATTCAGTTGTCTGGTTTTGTAGAGCAGGTCATTCTACTTTGCAAATATGCATGTGACCTCAAACCTAAATTATTTTCATACTTCTGCCTATATATATTTTAGCTTATCAATGCATTTTATGCTCTACAAAAAGTTATATACCTAATTTTATGTTTGTCTGAAAAATTATTTAATCATCAACTGCAAAGTTATGCATCTGAAAAACCCACTACAAAAAGGTGTCCCAATATCACATTACATGCAAAACATGGTGTATTGGATGAGGGACTTAAAGCTATATTCTTTCCCCAAATATTTGTTAAAAACCCAAGCCTGGGTCATGAGTGTATTAACTGACTGTCAACAGTGTTACTCAAGTATTATCGTTTTAAACCTTTACAAGAAAAAATTACAAAAAATGATTCAATATTTTTGAAAATACATTTCCAAAGATACCATGTGTCAGTAGTTCTAGGCCCTCTATGTAGAGTAAAGAATCAAAATGTTTAAAAACATTAACAATGTTACCGGCAACAAAGTTTCTGGTCAACAAAGTTACCAAGTAACGTTCAACTATGGGTCAACTATATTACTGTGAGTTTTTACATAAAAAAGAAAACTCATTTGCCTCCTGTACAGTTAAGTATAGTGCCAAGTGACTTCCAGAAGTGTGTTTTGTCCCTCAAGATATTTTTTTCCAAAACAGAGCATACAAATTTTACTTGCGCGAGAAAATAAAATGACCATTGAGTTCTATTTGTAAAACTAGAGAGGTATTATCAGTCTAAATATTTTTGTTCATTAAAGTGTTAATGATCAGAATTGTTGCTATTGGTGAGTGGTCACATAATCTATTAAATCAGGTTGCTATGGTATGCTATTCTTGGTATTTTCCAATAGTGTAAAAAAATTTCAAAATTTGTCAGTAATCCAGTTGACATATGAAGACGCTAACATCATGCTTTTAAAGAAATATATCCAAAATAATCTACACTCTGTTAGCCAAATAGCAAATATAGCAAATGTATATATTGCATTTCAAGGGTGCTTAATAAGATCATATTTGTGTTTTGGGGAAAAAGTTAAAACATTTCTTCTCAATTTTAAGTGCCAAATGTACCCCTAATTACAGAATGACCCTTTGGAGGTGAGGGCGTGGTTGAGCGAAAAAGCGGTAAGGAGTTTCACCTGAGACAAATTGCTATTTATTACCGTTTCTCTGTTTGCAATGAGAGATGGGGGAGATAAAAGACGACCCAGTCCACAGAGAGAGGGAGAGAGATTTGCACACCTAAGACTGTGTTTGCATATTATAGAGTTTTGTGCTGAAAAGCTGACTTGTCTTACCTTTTATGCTGAAAAGAAGACTTATGGATTTTAAGTTTGAAGCTCAAAAGCGATTACCATTATTTTTTTTTGAATAAAACTCTGACTCACGTAGACTGTGGAAACCAGCTCCCAGTTCCTCCTTATCCATCACAAAACAAACCTTGTCGCATTGGTGCCGAAACCCGGGAGGAGGAAGATACGCTGCTACGGAGTCTACTTCAATGCTCAAGGAAGACTTCCGAACCCTCGTCAGCATCAATCAGGCAAAATACCAGGCCCTCGTGGATCTGTGGGCAGAACAGCAGCATCGGACTGAGGTACTCCCTCGAAGTCAAGAGGAGGAACAACGGGTGTTGCCACCGACTGGTGTCGCTGGATGAAGCAGTAGAGTTGGCGGAAGACCACTAAGCAGCGTATCCCTCCCTTTTCCCTGCCCCCTCCCCTCCTTCCTTCCGACCTATCCCATTCCCCTGGAAACGGTGGAACATTCCCCCAAAACCGGTTCCCCTGCCTCTGGGGTGCATTAACACTCTATAATATGCAAACACAGTCTCTGGTGTGTAACTCTCTCTCCCTCTCTTTGTGGACTGGGTCCTCTTTTATCTCTGCCGTCTCACACTGTGAACACAGAAAGAGTAATTAGTAGCAACTCGACTCAGGTGGAACTCCTTACCGCTTTCCCTCCAGATGGGCACTCGACCATGCCATCACCTCCACGGACCCTTACACTGCAGTAGGGCTGGGACGATTCATCAACGTAATCGATGTCATCGATTACAAAAATACGTCGATTTGCATAACATCAGTCGGTGTGTCGCAATGGAATAATTAAAATGGCATCACCCGGTTTAAGCATGGATTCCCCAAAGAAACTGCAGCTAAAAAACTTGCTCATGGTGATCTAAAGCATGGGAGAATTTTAGCCAGAGACCCAATGATGTGGTGCTGTGTAAAATATGCAAATTGGAAATGGCTTATCACAGTCGTACAACCGCCATGAACGAACACTTGAAGCGAAAGCATCCCGGATCGCTTGTCAAGACGGCAGCACAGGAAGTCCTGTTTACTTTTTGTCCCCACCCACCCAAACATGATATAGTATTACAACACATGTTTCTGTTAGTAGTAGTCACTTAAACTATATTTTCTAAATGTGTCCTCATCGCCCCCATGTTAAAAGTAATTTCTGCACCGCAAGTACATTTCGTACTATGAGACCAAAAAACGTCTGTTATTAGCCACTGGCAAGTAAATTTTAACATTTCACTCACCAGTGATAGAGTTGTGTAGTGTCCAAGGCCCCTTTACTGAATGAAAAGCAGTTGATTAAGAAGCTGGATTCAGCCTAGTCTTTCCCTGCATGATGTCTCATGAGCGTGGAGGAAAAAGCACTTGTGTTTCATTCAGTTGAACATCTCAGGGAACTGCACCGCGGACGTCACAACAGCAGCTCTCTTGAGAGCGTGTAAAAATGAACCACTTGTCAAGCACACTGTTGCGCACGCCATCTACAGAGGCGTATGCAAAACTCCCGCGAAAACGCTAAGTGTTTGTGAACGCTAAGTGCTCCAGTTTCACTTTACGGCCATGTAATGTCAAATATCCGTGGTCATTGTGGGTTTATTCATGCAGTTTAATAATAGGCAGTGAGAGAGAGGAGATTTCCTGCTCTATTTCTGTGGAGATGATCAAATGCAAGAAACAGAATCTCAAAGTCTTGCTTCATGAGAAATAAGGGCTTGTGAGTTAATCAGAGAGTCTTAAAATAATGTGTGAAAGTGAAGAATTTAAGGCAGATATATTTTACTATTGCATAATATAATATAATATAATATAATATAATATAATATAATATAATATAATATAATATAATATAATAGCTATAAAGGTTAACTGGGTTACAAAAGAAGCAAAAGAAAACAAAACATTGAAAGTCCAATGGATCAAAAGTAAATCGGACAAATAAGAGAGAGATATTTTAATTATTTAGAGATATTTTGATAATTAAAATATTATTTTAATTATTTTATAATTTTATTTGACTGTCATTCATATGTTTTTGGAAGCCTGAAAAGATAATCATATACCCTTATTTTATTATATGACCCAAGCTAAATTTGTATAAATGACTTTGTTGTGTGCATGAAGCACACATAGTGAGTTTGTATGGTAATTAATCATCATATTCGTGAAACACCTTGAACAGACAATTAATCATCATAGTCCTAAAACAGTAATCATAGTCATAATCACAATTATTTGTTTGACAATTAATTGTCAGCCAAATTTCACAATCGTGACCCCTAATTTTCATTATTAGGTTCCTACCTTGTGAATTGTTTTGTTACAAATGTTTCTTTTACTGAGAGCTGATTAAGAATGAACAAGTTTTAGTTATTCCTGTTAGAAAAACATTTAAGTGTTACTCATATTGCACTAATTTAACTGTAAAATAATTTTATGTTGGACTGCTAAACTCGAGGTTGCACAATGTTTTGATATTCCTCCTTAAATTGACTTGAATTTTACATTTTGTTTAATTTATTTTGCTGTTGGATTGCTAAATGTAGATTGCACATTCCTTTTATTTGAATTGAACATGTTCTTTCTTAAAATCTCTCCAAAATAAAATTAAAGTAATCTGCATTTAGCAATCCAACAACACAATAAATGAAACAAATGTAAAATTCAAGTCACTTTCAAAGGAGGAATATCAAAACATTGTGCAATCTCGAGTTTAGCAGGACTGTAAAATGGAGATTACCAGTTAAAACAGGGCTATTTTTGTTGCAGAATAATACCCTGCAGTGCACACTTTGTTTCTTGTACATTTGTTTGTGTTTAAGAGAAGATTATTTATTAAAATATTGAAATATTAGTGAGACAAGTTTTTATATTTATTTTGGGTTAATTAATTGTTATATTAATCAAGATATAATAACAAAAAATCTTTAGAAAAATCTGCAAATTAGTCGTAAAATTAATCAACTAATCGAAAGAATAATCCTTAGATTAATCGATAAAAAAATTAGCGTCATGATGCTTGGCCTGGTGTCGTGGACTGAAAGTGAATTTTCAATTCAGGTGAAAAATGAAAAATGAGGTTTAGGTAGACGGCTCACCTGCACACGCTGCAGACAAAACACTGTGGATGATATGTGCGCCCCAGAGCGGAGACCACCTCCCCTGAGATAAAGTCCCCACAGCTGTCACATTTTGTGCCATACAGCCGCTGGTAGTCTGTTGTGCAGATGTATTCACCACTCTTCTGGAAGAATCCAGAGTGTGCCAAGTCACAGCCACACACTGGAAGACAAAATGAGAGAGAACAATATGAGAACAGCAGCTAAGACTATATAGTGTTCAAGTTCAGTTGATTAAAATCTATTGTTCACAGTTTTGGCCTTTTGCCTTTAAATCTGCAGTACAGCTGCAAGGGAGAATAAATGACACAGAGAGAAGAGGGGTAATGAGATTTGGAAATGTTGCAAGGTGTATTCGAAGTTTTGATCTATACAGGCATCTTTACAAACATATGCAGCAAGTAATTTGATTCCTGACAGAAGGAAGATGTCAAGTTTACAGTATATTCAAGAAGAGACTATTTTTTAAAGATACTTGCATATGTAAACAGTGAACAGCTGCAGAAACAATTACAGTTTATTAGGGCCTGATTTCCTTTAGTGTGCAAATATTTATGTTGCTGTGCAGTCCAGAATTGGAGGCAACACATAAACACCAGTTTTCACAGATGCTATTGTTTGTTACCGGGGTCCCTCTGGGCCCAGCCTAAAAAAATTGTGTACCGTATTGATTCGATATATAAAGCATATTTTTTTCTTTAAATACAGGATGATCGAGTACTTTACAATACTGGTAGCAACTCCAATGATGCACATTCTTAAAGCTTTGAATCAGGACAGTTCAGTATCTTCTTCTTTCTTTTGTGACATACTAGCACAAAATCCCTCAGAAAATAAACTGAGAAAGAACACCATCCCTACAAAAGAACAAAAAGAACAAAAGCAGAAACTTAGTTCAGATGTCAAGGTGAGGTCTGTGATTGGCTTGCTGATGTGATTGCTGATATCTGATTGACAAGAGCAGTCTGAGAGTGATGAGACAACTAGGGATGTCGCGAATATACAGTTTTACTATTAACAGAGATTAAAAATGTCAAAGTTTATTTAATTGTAAGAATTTACATTTCATGGTTAAAAACCAAAAAATGCTTTATTTATATGTGACAAAACTTTTATATATAATGTATACATATATAATATACAAGTGTTTTTCATAAGATTTTGTAAGCCTAAATGTGAAAAACTCTTGTGCATGTGTGGGTAGTGGAGCTGTTGCTATGTTTACGGACGGTGTTCGCATGATGCTTGGCCTGGTGTCGTGGACTGAAAGTGAATTTTCAATTCAGGTGAAACTGAGGCTACTACACAAACTCCAGAATATAAGAGCGGAATTCCATCTACCAGTCTCATATCCACAAAAGCTACTTAAATAGGCTGTTTGGGAGCTTTTAAATGACTGACTGAAGATGACGGATGTAAATTACAGAAGTCATAGAAAGATACACATACTACACATGGAACAGGATGTTCCACAAGTCATCTAACAACAAAAGTTTAATATTTTTAGCTGTGGTGATTTTTAAAGAGATAAATTAAAAAATTACATTTGTTTGTAATGTTTAAGTGTGCAAACAGCACGTGGTGCATTGCGTGTAGTTTCTATCAGCGAGTAAGCTTTTGCGTCTTTTGAAATGTTGCGTCATATATCCTTAGGTGGAGGTGAGGGCTTGGTTGAGTGTTCATCTGGGGATAGAGGAAGCAGTAATCGTTTTCACCTGAGATGAATTGCTGGTAATGGCTGTTTCTTTGTTCGTAATGAGAGACAGGGGAAATAAAAGGGGCCAGACCTCAGAGTGAGTGAGAGAGAGAGAGAGAGAGAGAGAGAGAGAGAGAGAGAGAGAGAGAGAGAGAGAGAGAGAGAGAGCCCAGCTGAAGCTACGAGTGTTGGCCACTGCTAGTCCCACTATATATAGCGTTTGAGTGTTAACATTAACAATAACCGATGGTAGGTCACATGGAATAGGGGAAAACACTAAGCCATCTCATGGCCCACATCTATTGGCCGGGCATTCATGGGGATGTTATGGTGTATCCACCTGCTACCCCAAAAGCGCCACTGCGCCCCCTTCCGTTGATCAAGGTTCCTTCGAACGATTTGGCATTGACCTAATCTGGCCATTAGAAAGGTCAGCAAGTGGGCATCACTTTGCATTAGTCCTGGTGGATTATGCAACGCATTATCCGGAGGCAGTGCTGCTGCGCAACATTTCAACATGTAGTATTGTGGAGGCACTCATCAAAATGATCTCCCGAGAGGAGATTCCAAAAGAAATCCTCCCTGATCAGGTCACGGCTTTTATGCCACGCACACAATGCAAGCTGTATAAATTATTGATAAAACTTATTGGGTATTAATAATAGTTTCGGACAAGCGTGTACCATCCACAAATAGACTCTTGGTCGAATGATTTAATAAAATCTTAAAGAAAAATATTTGAAAGTTCATGCACGAAGATGCAAAGAACTTGGATAAGTGGCACGAACCACTGTTACTTGCAGTGCGAAAGGTTCCGTAAGCCTCTACTGGGTTTTCACCATTTGAATTGTTATATGGACGTAAGCCCGGTGGCAAATTCAATACACTCTTGACCTAGGAGCAAAACTCCTCACACTGGGGTGACTATCACAGGAGAATTTGCTACAGGCGCAAGAACGTTAGTCCCGGCAGTATAACAGGGGAGCTCAGCTACGGAAGTTTGTACAGGGAGATAAAGTACTATAAAGTATTGCTGCCCATATCGAGCTCGAAAATATTTGCAAAGTGACAAGGGCCCTTTGAGGTCACACGGTGAGTTGGGGAAGTTGACTATGAGGTAGTGGATACAGATACTAAAACCACAGAGAGAGGTGATCTAAAAGCCAAACAGTAAAGCTTGTGAAGACCACCTCTTGCTGTCACAATGTACGGAGGCTGCCGGGTTACAAAATAATTTATCTGATGTGTTCTCGTCTCTCCCTGGCTGCACCAATCTCATAAAACACCACATCGTGACAGCCCCAGGGGTAGTGGTATATAGTTGTCCCTAAAACTTACCCGAACACAAGAAACATGTAGTATGGGAAGAATTAAAGGCCATGCTTTATATGGGGGTAATACAAGAATCCCACAGTGATTGGGCCAGCCCCGTAGTTCTGGTACAGAAGAGTGTTGGCTTGGTCCAATTCTGAAGCTTATTCAATGCTTTGTGTTGATGAACAGCTTGACTGGTTGGGCACGGATCGCTTTTATTCGACATTGGATTATACAAAGGGTTATTGGCAGATCCTCTTAACGCCACTGTCCTGTGAAAAAACAGGTTTACACCAATTTGTGACCCTTCCGTTAGGTTTGTTTGGGGCCCTGGCTATGTTTCAGCGTTATGGACAGGGTCCCCAGACTGCACGCTGCATATGCCATGGCCTATTTGGATGATATTTTTATTTAATAATAAATGATTGGCAGCGGCATATGTAGCATCTGAGGGCCATTCTGAGGTTGCTGTGACAAGCGGGGCTCACAGCAAACCAGAAGTAATGTGCAATTGGGCGGGTGGAGGTACGATATATGGGGTTCCACTTGGTTCATGGTCAGGTGCTGCCCCAAATTGATAAAACCGCAGCAATTGCGACGTGCCCGAGACCCAAGACCAAAAAGGAGGTGAGACAGTTACTGGGGCTGGCTATTATCGAAGGGTTGTGTCTAATTATTCGGACGTCACCAGCCTACTTACTGTTCTCACTAAAAAGGGAGCTCCGGACCCGGTCCAGTGGAGGGAGCCATGCCAACAAGCATTCACGCAAGTAAAATCTGCACTTTGTGGTGGGCCGCTTCTGCATTCCACTGACTTCTCGCTCCCTTTTGTTTTGTAGACAGACGCATTGGACATGGGGCTGTGTGCGGTACTGTCCCAAGTGTTGGAGGGGGTGGAGTGCCCGGTGCTGTACATTAGTCAGAAGCTCTCTGTGAGAAAGATGAAGTACAGCACTCTAGAGAAGGTGTACTTGGCCATCAAGTGGGCAGTCCTCACTCTCCACTACTATTTGTTGGGACAAGCATTCACCCTCTGTTCAGACCATACACTGCTCCAATGGCTCCACCGCATGAAGGATGCCAATGCCCGGATCACCTATTGGTATCTGGCACTCCAGCAATTTAAGTTTGAGGTGATCCACAGTCAGGGGGTGCAGATGGCTGTCGAAAACTTCCTCTCCAGAAAGGGGAGTTGTCAGGCCGGACAGTTCCCCCGGCCTGAGTCGGACGTTGAAGGTATGTAGAAACGAGGGCATGGTCGAGCGTTTGTTTGGGGAGAGAGAAAGTGGTAAGGGTTTTCACATGAGATGAATTGCTGGTAATGGCTGATTCTTTTTTCGCAGTGAGAGAAATAAAAGTGACCAGACCTCAGAGTGAGAGAGAGAGAGAGAGCCCAGCTGAAGCTACGAGTGTGTTGGCCACTGCCTGTCCTACTATATATAGCAATTGAGAGTTTTGTGTGAAACTTTACCATTACGCAGTCAAGTAAACATGTTTTTGTGTGAAGAAAAATGTACCTTTGAGTTCGATTCGTCGTCTCCCGCATCTTCATACCTTGAACTTTGTTGCACCTTATTATTTAAAGCATTGCTTACAAATTCACCACATTCAACAATAAATGTAAAAATTTTTCATTATCGGTCATTAAATTGCCTGCTGTAAGCAGTGTTCCCATTATTATGCATAGTCCACAGGTTTATTTGTGAGGTGCTGTGGACAGTATCTTTATTGAGTCTGTTGCCGATTCTTTATGTTGAGGTGTCTGACAGACAATAGATTGCTTTAATAAAATGTTGCATAAGAAAAAACTGTTGGATGCCATGAACAACATGTTGCATACCCACAATAATGTAACATTTACACACTTTTGAAGCACATCACTGAGCTCGGATGCTCATAAGCGATGTCGTGCCCTAGATTGGCGTGTCTCTTATTATCTACCTCCTGTTTATTTTTGTGCATTTATCAGTTTTCTTTTTGTAAGGCTACCCTTAGCATCCACATATCCTCCAAATGTACATCCACTAAGATGTTCAATTGTGATATGCATTTTTTTGCATTAGTGCTGTTGCATAATGAGAACATTAGCAAATAATCGTAAAACCGTTTAATCTCTATTTTTCTCAAATGGTAATCTAACAAAAACTCAAACAGCGGCATCCCTAGAGACAACAGCCACAGTTTCTCCAACAAAATTACAAGCCAAAGACATCTAAAGCCTTGCATGGGGTATTGCAAGCCAAAGACATCTAAAGCCTTGCGTGGGGTAGTAGATACTGAAAAACAGGGGTAGGATGACAGCAAAAACATAGGTTACACTGAAGCTGTCATATACATTCTCAAAAAACTTGCTCAGGTATCATTACAACATGTAAATTGAAAATGGTCTGCACTTATATAGTGCCTTTTTAACCTTAGCGGTATTCAAAGTGCTTTACACTCTGACTCATTCACCCATTCACACACACAAATTCATACACCAATGGTGGCAGAGCTGCCATGCAAGGTGCTAGCCAGCCATTGGGAGCAACTTTGGCATGTGGGCCAGGAATTGAACCACCAACCCTGCTGTTAGTGGCCGACCCGCTCTACCGCCTGAGCCACAGCCGCCCCAACATGTACAACTAATCCTAACCAATAAACTAGCTTAGACATCCATCCTCTACAATGGTGGCATTTTTATCGATCCCCATGGCATACAGCCTGATAATTAGGTGTTAATGGACAACTGATAGAGAATAGTTTGAGGAACATCTTCCCGAGGAATGTGTTAAAGTACATAATAAGCTTCAGTAACATGCTTACCAACAATAATGATGCAATCATGTGCTGACATATACATTGTTGTTCTTGGCAGATACTTAGAAAAACATTTAACATTAACTTACTTAAACAGATAGTTAAGAGAACAAACTGATACTCACCAAGTATTTTAAAAATGGTCTATCAGATGGTAATAGCATTGCAGTACACCATGTTTTTTAGGACATGTACCGTATAGTATGTTATGGTATTGATTGCTATACTTCATGTTACATTTCTAAAACATTTATATCACAATGATGTCTTAAGTATCCAAATCCTTTTAGGGGCCACTGTAGGTGATTATCTTGTGTCATAAATTGTCTTTTTACTTGTGAGCTGTATATTGATGACCAACAAAAGTGAAATGTAGACCAGAAACAAAGTAAACTGTGAATGGAGAATCCGAGCCAGTCAATAATAAAAATAACTAAATGTATATGAATATGTTCTGAATACTGCATGTGGGCATTAGGGCTGGAAATGAGCTCTTAACTGTGGACCAGCAGCTTCAACAGAAAAGGGATTTTTACAGAATTATGAAGTCTTTAGCAGTGTAACCACATGTGCATGGAAATTATAGCCCTGCTGCATGTGCATGTGTGTGTGATAGACACTATGCCAGGCAGCCACATTTCAGACTACCACAAAACATTGGCATGTAGCTTCAAATGGCCCAAATGGACTAAAACTCTGCAATAAACTGGAGCACATAACATTTAAACCTTAATGGAAAAAAAAATATCAGGGCCTTTTGAGCTCAAATAACTTATAGAGACAGATATCATTAACATTTCAACCTCAATAATACAGACCTAACAGTGAAAACCACAAACTCCAATACAAAAATGCTGCAGGGAAAAAAACAGCTTAAACCAAATTACAGTGAAAAACAAAACTATACAATCCGGAACAAATAAAATATATGTGAGAGCAGACATTGCGTTCAAATTTCTTTTTAAAACATCAGTTCCCTAAGCACCAATGTGTAAAGGAATTAGACGGGCAAGGAGCAGGCGAGAACCGGTTGGACGATATAAATAATATTTTAATGATAAACTTTAAAATACACATGACGGACATGTACGTAAATGATCTCTCTCTCCCGCACCACTCTCCATCTGCCATCGGCCTTTATCCCTCTCGGAGGCTTGATTAGCCTGATACGGGACCGGGTGTGTAGCATCACGACCCGGCCCCGCCCTCCGCCCTGCCACATTCCTCCCTCGTTCTTACACCCCCCCCCCCCCCCCTTTCCCTGGGGAGGGGCGCGCCTTTCGCGCCGTCTGCCGGCAGGTCACCCCCGTCTACCTGGACGAGGGAGGGGACAAGGGGAGGGGAAACAGAAAGAATTAAAATGTGAGGGGGTACTTCCTGTAACAGAGTAGTACCCCCCAAAAACACTACAATTTAAAAGAGAGTGAGAGAGCGAGAGAGAGGAGAGAGAGAGGAAAAAAAAAAAACTTACTCGCCAGTTCTCCGATACGCCGTAGCTTGTTCCTCGGCCACTCCTCCACCCTCTAACGGATGACAGCTACGCCTCTCCGGGCAGATCGGAGGCAGTCCTCCAGCCCCTGGCGGACGGAACACCCCGGCGCATTCTCGGGGTGCCGAATGGGTCTCCCCCTCCCCTGGCAGTGGTTCTCCCGCTCCAGGCGGTCGGTCTTCGAGCCTCTCCCCACTCGCGGTTGGCGGTCTCAGACCCCGCCGAGTTTCAGCAGCTGGAAAGGGACTCCTCCGCCCCTGGCAGCGGCCCTGACCACTCCAGGCGGTCGGCTAGGAGCCCCTTCTCACCTTGGGGTCGGCAGCCGTTCCTCCGCTTCCAGGCGGCTAGGCTCCTCGTCCCCCGGCAGATGGCCGTGGCTGCTCCGTTGGAGTGGACGGTAGTGGTGAGAACTCTACTACGGCGTATCCCTCCTCCTTCCCGGATTTCAGCACCAGTGTAAAGGAATTAGACGGGCAAGGAGGAGGCGAGAACCAGCTGTACAATATAAATCATATTTTAATGATAAACTTAAAACAAAGGACAAACACACACATGACGGACATACTCGTAAATGATCTCTCTCTCTCTCCCGCACCACCGTCTGCCATTGGCCTTTATCCCTCTCGGAGGCTTGATTAGCCTGATACGGGACTGGGTGTGTAGCATCACGACCCGGCCCCTCCCTCCGCCCTGCCACACAATGGTATTTTTCTCTAATTGTCTCCATTTCAGGAACAATACGTATGTGCTACTTTTGACCTGAATGCCAGGGAATCACTGCCGTTTAGTGAAATCAGGGCTCATTATCCTGTCTGTAGAGTTGTTGGCTCATGGAGTTCTTAAACTGACAGCTCTGCAGTCAGACACAGCAAAAAGACATGCATGCTGAGTACTCAGGGAGTTTTAGAGAGAGGGCACAGTGTAAGAGGGAGAGACAGCATGAATGGAGACCCAGAGGGTCCGTGCTTTGTTCTGGAGCCGTGGCTCTTTATTGTATCCCTGACCACAGGGAAATAATCCTTGAAACTCAACAGGAAGAATGAAGATGATGACGCTCTTCAAGCACAGCATGAACAATATCAGAGAGGCCCTTTAGAAAGACATGAACCAGGTCCTGCAGAGCTGCTGAAAGGCCACATACACAAATTAAGTTCATGCAATAGTCAGAATGTACCATGACACCACATTCCCTGACATGTCAGTCCATTTTGACATGTGTGGTCTTATGTATGCAGATATACAGATGGACACAGACATATATATGTAGAGTAGAGATCTTCATCTCTGCACATTCTATACAGTCTGTCATAGAAAGGAGTTGCTTGAATTTTCCACACCACGGTATTAAAGTTCCACATCACACCATCTCCTTAGAAGTATAATAAAAAAATTAAAAAACACCAAAAATCTATTTAAGATGATTGATGTAAATGGACTGATTGGAAAAATCTAAACGGTTTTTAAATGGACTTTAGTGAAGAACATTTCTGTACTGATAAAAGGATTTCAAAACCTCAGTTCATTGGCTGAGAGATTGTTGGGAGGGAAGTTCTCTTTCACAGTTGCCATAGGAAACCTAAACCTTCTGCTGTTGCCCTAGAGACAGCAGGGTCCCGTACAAAATGCCTGAGGTGTGAGATTGCTTATTTGTGTGGCTGTCAAAGTCACTTTTAGGCAACACTGCAAAGATCATCTCCATGCCATGTGAAAAGCAAGATTACACAATATAAAGTCAATTCTAACAGTAATGTTTATAGCCAAGCAACTTGGTGTGGCTTTCTCAAGATTATGTTGGGTAGGGTGTGTCTGTTGGAAATTCACTAGGGGATTTGATGGCTTGGCGTAACTACTGTACGCTTTTAAATTAGGACCACATGGAGAGCAAATTCAGTCCTCCTAAATAACATCTTCACAACAGTAAAATCTCTGTGTGACTTTCAGAGTTCACTATTTAGATTACAGGTTTGATCAAAGTTGGATCAAAATAAACATATTTTGACTGGCCACTACCAATGAGACATTAGTGATCTAAATATTAAAAAACTAAGGATGCTCATGCTCAATCTTTACTTTGGTCAAAACACATAAAAACAGTATAACAAAATAATTTGTACTGACAGTACAATCGAAATTAATAATTTTGCTAGTTTTTAGTTTAAAGGCGCAATATGTTAACATTGACATCAAGCGTTTACAATGGGCACGCAGTCCAAATTTAAAATATTGGAGAAATTTTTCTCCCCCACCCCTGCCCCCTCCTGCTCAGACTCAAAGCTCATGCAGGTTGCCAGGTTGATAGCATGCAACAGGAACGAGCAAATTGACAATGGCAAGCAACAAGCTTACACTGTAAGTTGATCAGCTAATGTATACATTTGCAATGTTTTTATTGTTTGCAAATTATAAACCAGCTCATATGGATTTTTTATAACTCTATCAATGTTATCTAGATGTATTGCTGGCTTCTATGGCTACAGCGTGCTGTGTTTGCCTGCTAACTTATTTCAAATCTGGCAACCCGGGTTGCTATTGGGAAATGGGAAGTGGGCAGGATCACACAGGTCAAAACACACACAGAAATTCCGGCCCTGTTCAGACATTTCAAAGTAGAATATACTGGCTGTAGCATTGTTTTCAAAGAAGCCTGTATTTCAACTTCAGTCAGAATTTCAGTTTCCTAAATATCTGATAACATATTATGATAATTTTATGCTTAATTACAGTAAATACATTTATGAAGAGGAGGAGGGCAGGGGCTAATCAGCCGAGGAGAGCCGGATGCGGCAGTTCAGGAGAGAGAGAGAGACACACACAGCTGCTATGTGTGCATTTGTGTTTGTCTTTTTGTTTAAATTAAATATTACTTTGATTGTTCAGCCGATTCCCGCCTCCTCATTGTCCATCCTTATATTGTTACAATATAACATATTGCTCCTTTAAATATATATAAATACATTAAATATATTTATAAATGTGAGATTTAATAAATGGCTGTATGGTTTAGGAAAAGATTTCCCATTAATGACTTAAATATTGGACTGTTCTCTCATGCAAAACTCTCCTATGGCTTAAGAATACTTGGAATATAGAGCACAAGTCTTAAGGGAGGTTTTATGGCTTTTTAGACATTAACAGCCCCTGGAGATTGTATACTTTCATGTAAAAGTGCAGTATGAACAAAATATCTGCAAATATCTCCTTTAATGCCCCATTGAAGAAAAAAAGTCAAAGAGTTGATAGATAAGAGGCAAGCACTTTAAATTATGCCAGAATTTATTTTTCAAGCAAACTATCACTTTAAATCGCATTATTATTAAAATAAGAAAACAAGAATCCTCAAAACTACACAACTCCTCAAGCTGAACTGCCACGCCTACTTGTCTGATGCTAGTTCTGGTGGGGATAATTTATTCAAAAGCTATATTTGAGTCTCACAAGCTGCCCCTTCTCTCTAACTTTATGTATAGTCATTTGCTACTCTGTACTGGGGTCACTAAAACAGAACTGATTAGGGAGCAGCAGGGGGGATGGCTGATTATATATTTAACTGCAGCCAACAGATGCAATTAAAATTCTCTTCAACTGAACTTCCCAGCACCCCAACAGCCCTCAGAATTCCCCCATTCCCTTCCCCCACTTTCCTTCTCTCCTCCACCCACTGGCCCTCCACTCTTTCTTCTTAACATTCTCTTTTTGTCACAGGAAGTGGTACAATTAATTTTTCTTTCGTCTTTATTTCCTAAACTCTTTGTGAGCCAGTGAGGTAGGGTTAAGAGAGGCAGGTAGACATCTTTGTCTCTTTGTCTCACTCTTTTTGTCTCAGCATTTCTCTTTAGATTTGCAGCACTGCAGGTTTTGATCCAAATATCAGCCTGTTCCTTCATTCCACTGAATAAAATACAGCTAAATATTATATTGTCAGTACCCCTTGGACATCCAACTACCAACTAGTGTTTTTATTGTATTTACTTATTATTATTTAATTTAATTTGTATTGTTTTTAGCAGAGGTGCTTTATTTTGTAAGGTAACTGATCTGTCTCCTGGATGCGGTTCTAGCCACAACAATGTTCACCTAATATCCATTCTTACACCTGTCTGTGCCTCTTTCTAACTACCGTGGCGATTCTCTCCCACCTTGCTGTTGCTAATGGCAAACTCATCAAATGTACTTAATGTTCAGTTTTGACAAAGTAGAAGATGGAGTGAGTGTGTGGTGAGATAAGAGGAAGTGATTAGTCCCCTCAGGCCCTTACACGGCCCTCCACTGAGCAACCAGATGGTCTTTTGTGGAGGCCAATGGATCGCCATTGAGTAACAGCAAGAAATCAGGGAAATGTCAACAAATAAAAGATGCATGTGTTGGTAACAATTAATTAAATCCAACTGGCTGAGGTTGAGAGCAATAGCTGAATGAGCAAAAATGCAACCTGTTGCACTAGTATCTGGGGCATAATTTAATATATGATAAATTTAATCTTGAGCATGAGCAGAAATAACTAATGACAACATTATACCTGCCCAAGGATTTATCCCTTTTGTTACAGCCCTGGGGATTACAACTTTCTATCCTTCTCATCATGTTATAATTGTGGCCAGTATGACCACAATTTTCTATCACTGCAAGAGTAATTTTATATACATGTTACAGTATATGTCATAATATACTTTTTTCTTCTTCCTTTTTTTCCTGAAAATTACGATTTCAGATTTTGAAAAGAGCAGAAATTATGATCCGTTAAGATAATTGCTGATTTTTAACATGTATTTTAATTCAAATCAAAACACTTATTTTCTAAATCATACAATGGACATGCTTTTAAGGACCTTCAGGAAAAGAGTTCAGCTTGGAGCAGCTTATTAGATATGTAGACATCTTTCATATATGTAAGTGCAAATGTCTTATTCAAAATGTAATATAATTTTATTGTTTAAAATTAATAATATAATAATCTCTCTTATAGCAATGCCATACTCTATTGGTCAGACTATGACTTTCTGCTTCCTGTAAAACCTCTAAACTTGATTTAGACAGACAGATACTGTATAATGTTTTCAGCAGGATTGTCTCTGTTTAAGATTCTATCCCTCCAAGGTAGTGTCTGTTCTTCAGCTGCTTTTATTAACCTACTAACCTGTCTGAACAAATGCCTAATGATGCAGTGGCCCTCCAATTACAACACTGAGGAGGACAATCTATACAGTGCCATTCCTCTAATTTAAGTCTATCTTTTAACCTCTATGGATTGAGCTCTTTAAATCTACATTTCTTTTCTTTCTACAGCCAAAACTATTCTCTAACATGAGCCTATATAACAATTATAAAACTCAAATTAAAACAAATGTATTTCAAGGGTGTTACTTGACTATTTGTACATGCATGTACTGTACATTAATGCATATCCATATATTCTAAATCAATGTCTAATTTCAGCCTGAGATTACTAAAGGCTCACCCCTGACATCTCACCCAGATCTTCAGGCAGGCAATTCTGTCTGCAATATTTCCACTGTTCTTTCATCTATGGGAGAATGTCTCCCCAGCAACTACAGCATGGGCTTAATGATTGGATAGGCATATGTTGCCATAGCTACAAGAAACTCACATCCAGCTCAGTCTTCCTCCTCCACCGGCTGACAGCTCGGAAAGAAAGGGACATATATTGTTCATGTCACATAATATGCATTAGGGTGACATGAACAATTTTTTTTTTTACTGTAATTGATAATCTTTATTAATGTTAATTTATAAATAAATATCATTGTCCATTGTTAGTTTATTTTAGTTCATAATGCTTTAATGTTAACATATCTTTTAATTAAAAGATTTATTAGTATCTTATTAGTAGAAATTAACATTAACTAACATTTATTGATGTAAAAGTTTAGTTTCCTGTTACATATACAACCGCATTTGTTAAGTTTAACCAAGTTTGCCAATCAAACACAGACATAAAGTTCCAAAAGTAAAAACTGACAAAACCAAGAACATGAAGAACAAAACACAATTCCAATATGCTTTGGCTTAGGGATCTTTTATCTCAATAGTTTTTGGAATAAAATCTGCATATGTCTGGAGAAAATATTTAACACGCCCATTACTCCTAGGGACCTGTTTTATAAATGATCTTAATGAGCAGCCACTCCTGTTCAGGAAAAGCAGTGCTGTGGAAAATGTGATTAGTAAATTAAATGAACAGTTCTTGAGTTGCAGCTCTTTTAAAATTGTTGACTATGATACAATTGTAGCAGCTTATATTCACCGGTAAAACATCAATTACTCTGACATACAGCTCAATTCACATATGAGAATTGATTTCCAAACAAAGTTATGGTACTCTAAATTGTTTATGTTGGAAAAAACCCTAAGGTTCTTGTCCTTAGGTTTTATAATTGTTGGATTTGTGGAGCCCCAGTGCTGAGAGCACATCACTAGCAACCATTATAACTAATTTATGAAATGTAAAAGTCGGCCCCTCTTTTTTCAGGAGATTCATTGAGCATGCCTGCAGTGTACAGAAAACAAGCCATATTAAACAACAGCTTTAGACCTAGCAGAAGTATCTGAAGTACAAATGTTTATGTTGACAATGCGCAAGAGGTAAGCCATAATGCTAATATGGCTAGTGGCTGTTTAAGATCATCTGACTTTCAAAACGGTAAGGACTACTGGGAAAACGTCATGACTCGTAATATGAGTCATATCATGTCAATATAATGTGATCATTCAGATCGTCCCTACTCTGTTGGTCAGTAGCAACAACAATGACCTTCCATTAAAGACTTTCAGGGTAATTTCAGGGAGACTTCAACTCTCTCAGAATTTGAGGACCTACTTTGCCAATTTAAGATAATGTGCACAGGTACCTAAAAACTATGCCCTTATCACACACAAGAGCAGTGCAAGTAACTCAAGTGGAACTTTAACTTAAGTTTTATAGTTTTAGATGGTGCTCATACCTGTGAGTCACCCATTGGAGATGGGCAAGTGAAGGTGAGCTTTATTGCTCTATGACATAACACTCTTGTACTGACAATATTTATAAAATACAGTACATACTCCATATCTCTAGTTAAAAAGTAGCAGTTTCTTCCAGACCAGGGAAACAGATCACATCACATGCTGTCAGTTTGTGAATTTGAGAAAAGTTGGTATTTTTCCAACATATTCTTTCTAAAAAATATTTGTCTTTGAAATTACACTTTGTTCATACACTATTTTTAGCTGTTTTTGAATGGGTTTATATAGCATTTTGCGAGCACTAATTAGAATTTATTAATTTTAAATGCATAATATATATATATATATATATATATATATATATATATATATATATACACACACACACACACACACACAAACATACACTGGCAGCTAAAAGTTTGGAATAATGTACATATTTTGCAGTTTCGGAAGGAAATTCTTGCTGCTCTCTCTCTCTCTCCCGCAGACCGACACATGACCACGTCCCCACACCACATGCCCCCACCGCTGACTCAGGCCGGGCAACATCCGGCCTGCCTACCCACCCCCCCCCCCCCCCCCCCCCATTTCTGGAAAGAAAGTCAGCCACAACCATCTGCACCCCCGGCCTGTGGACCACCTTGAATTTAAAGGGATGGAGAGCCAGATACCAATGGGTGATCCGCGTGTTAGTATCCTACCTGCGGTGGAGCCATTGCAGAGGGACGTGATTGGAGCAGAGGGTGAAGGCCCGCCCTAGCAGGTAGTAGCGGAGCATCAGAACAGCCCACTTAATCGCAAGACACTCCTTCTCGATGGTGCTATATTTTGTCTCCCTGAAGGAGAGCTTGCTACTAATAAAGAGCACTGGCCGTTCCTCCCCTCCGACCTCCTGCGAAAGCACTGCACCCAGCATCCTGTCAGATGCATCAGTCTGCAAAATAAAGGGGAGAGAGAAATCAGGTGCATGTAAAAGCGGCCCCCCACACAGTGCGGATTTTACCTTAAGGAAGGCCTATTGGCACGACTCTGTCCACTGGACCGGATCAGGAGCCCCCTTTTTAGTAAGGTAAGTCAGCGGGCTGGTGACATCAGAATAACTAGGCACAAACCTTCGGTAGTAGCCAGCCAGCCCCAAAAACTGCCTTACCTCCTTTTTGGTCTTGTGTGCCGGGCATCGCAGCGGTTTTGTCAACCTGTGGACGCACCTGCCAGTGACCCAAGTGGAACCCCAGATACCTAACTTCTATCCGCCCAATTGCACACTTCTTCGGGTTGGCCGTGAGTCCCGCCCGCCTCAGTACTCTCAGGACGGCCCTCAGATGTTGCATATTCCGCCGCCAGTCATTACTGTAAATTATGATGTCATCTAGATATGCAGCGGCATACGCCGTGTGCGGTCTGAGGATCTTGTCCATAAGGCGCTGAAACGTGGCCGGGGCTCCAAACAAACCGAACGGAAGTGTCACAAACTGGTGTAATCCGAACGATGTGGAAAAAGCAGTTTTTTCTCGAGACATTGGAGTTAAAGGGATCTGCCAATTCCCCTTTATTAAGTCCAGCATCGAGTAAACCGATCGAGTAACTCATCAATTCGCGGCATTGGATAAGCGTCAAATTTGGACACCATGTTCACTTTCCGGTAGTCAACACAGAACCGAGCCGTTGCTCTGCGGTACCAGAACTACTGGGCTGGCCCAATCGCTGTGCGACTCTTGTATTATGCCCATTTCAAGCATTGCCTCTAATTCTTCCCTAACAACTTTTTTCTTGTGCTCAGGAAGACGATAGGGTGGCTATGAACCACCACACCCGGGGTGGTCTCGATATGGTGTTCTATGAGGTTAGTACGACCGGGCAGGGGAGAAAATACGTCTTCAAACTCTGCTTGCAGTCTCGCAACATCTGTGAGCTGCGACAGTGAGAGGTGGTCTCTGCAAGGGTGAATGAATTTGATTTAGGAGATACCTCCGGCCCGAGCTCCGCCCTCTCCGGAACTGCCGTCACTAAGGCTACAGGTACCGCCTCCCTCCAGGGTTTGAGAAGGTTGAGGTGGTATTTTTGACGTGGTCCTCTCCTATCCGTTCGCTTAACCTCATAATCGAGATCTCCAACTCGTCGTGTGACCTCAAAGGGTCCTTTCCACTTGGCGAGAAAATTTGGAGCTCGACGTGGGCAGCAATACAAGCACTTTATCTCCCTGTGCGAATTCCCGTAGTTGAGTGCTCCTGTCATACAGTCGGCGTTGGCGTTCTTGTGCTTGGAGCAAATTCTCCTGTGTTACCCGTCCCAAAGTGTGGAGATTTGTTCGAAGGTTATGAACGTACTGAATTTGATTTTTACTATCCGAAGGTCCTTCCTCCCAAGCTTTCTGTATGACGTCAAGCACGCCCTGTGGCCGGCGCCCATACAGTAGCTGAAATGGGGAAAAGCTGGTGGATGCTTGTGGGACCTCTCGTACTGCAAACAGCAGGGGTTCGAGCCACTTATCCCAGTTTTTAGCATCTTCGTGTACGAACTTACTAATCATGTTTTTTAAGGTCTTATTAAGTCGTTCAACCAGTCCGTCGGTTTGCGGGTGGTAGACGCTGGTACGAATCGACTTAATGCCTAATAATTCATATAGTTCGCGAAGTGTATGCGACATGAATGTTGTGCCTTGATCCGTGAGGATTTCCTTTGAAATCCCCACTTGGGAGATCATTTTGAAGAGTGCCTCCGCAACACTGCGAGGGGATCTCGGTCAATGGCAGCGGGCGCAATGGCGCTTTTGGGGTGGCCGGTGGGTTCACCAACTGACATTCTCGCATGCCGCACACCACTTCCGAACGTCCCCGTGAATGCCCGGCCAAAAGAAATGGGGCATTATACGGTTCAAAGACTTTTCGTGACCTAAGTGGCCGGCAATTGGATTACAGTGAGCCGCCTGGAAGAGTGTTTCCCGATGGCTCTTCGGTACTAACAGCTGAGTTGTAATCTCTTTGGTTTGAGTGTCCTGCATCACTCGATACAACCGCTCTTTGATAATAGAAAAGTACGGATATGTGAGCGCAAGATCAGGCTGGAGCTGTTGACAATCAATTACTTTCACTTGGTCGAAGGCGTGCCTGAGGGACTCGTCACGCGACTGCTCCAGAGGAAAGTCCCCCTCAGGGAAGCCCCTGAGAACAGGAATTCCCTCGTCTGCATCATCCTGATGCTGAGCCGACGTTGACGGCCCAGGCACCGCCTCCCTAGCCATAGTATCGCACGTAACACCCCATGTCAATTCTCTGCATGACCCATCCACACACATTACCCTCAGTAAATTTTTAAAACCAGGCCAATTGGTTCCCAGAATTAGTGGATGGGTGAGGGGTGAATTAACAGCGGCCTCGACTCTATGCCTTTTTCCCCTGAATCGTATCTCAACGGTAACCACTGGACACTTGTGAATATCACCATGCACTGGACCCACTCAGACATGCCTCGGGGAAGTTGGGAGACGAACTGCTCCAGTACCACCATGTCGACCACTTCCACGACGTCACGGGTTCCCCCCACCAACAGCCATTTCCGGCAGGTGTCAAGGAGCTGCTGTGTGAAAGCGAACGGGCGGCCGTCCTTTCCGAAGCTCAATGAGCAGAACGACCGACCCGATGCTGGATGGCCTTCTTGAGGTGATTATAATCCAGGAGGCTGGCGGCAGGGAGTTGTGCCACCAGCTGCACCTCCCCGGAAAGCAGGGGCAATAGACAGGCCGGCCACTGATCAGGAGGCCACCTCCATACCTCCACAGTTTTCTCAAACAGGTCGAGGAAGGCCTCCGGATCGTCGCTTGGCCCCATTTTCACAAGGGCCAGCGGTGGGACGGGCTCCAATGAGGTCGCAGCACCAGCCCCCTCCCTGGCGATCAGGCTCCGCAGCGTCTGCCGGTCCTCCGCTTGTGCCTGGAGCAGGGCTTGGAATCGTTGTTCTTGCTCCCGGCGAACCTCCAAGAGGGCATGGTGTTGCACCTGCTGGATGTTGAAGAATTGGGCCAGCGGTGAAGACTCCATAGCAGCATTCTCCTCCAAACCAGGGTTCTCAGCACCACTGTAGCACACTTCGTTTGGCAATGGAGGAGTCAGGAGACAGCGAAGCAGGTTTGAGGTCAATTTTAATTCTTATTTTTACTCAATCGATGTAACAGTCAATCCCCTCTCTGGGCACTCAGCGTTTCTTTTATGTCTCGCTCCGCATCACTATAACAAGACACTGGTGTTAGGTTTAATTACAAACCAGGTGACAAGCTTTACCGCTCTCTTTCTCTCCCACAGACCGACCACATCCCCACGCCACAGTATGTGTGTGTACAGATTTAACCTCCATTGTGGGGACCTAATGTATAATAATAACACTTATTAAGCACTGAAGAAATAAATTAAATTAAATTAAATTTTAAAAAAAATTTAGTTTAGCAAGTGGAATTTTCCCCCATTTATCCTTTATGCAGGTCTTCAGCTGAGTAATTGATCGGGGCCTTCATTGCCATGTTGCCATGTTGTGCCATGTTGTGCGCTTCATAACGCACCACACATTCTCAACTGGAGACTGCAGGTAGGCCAATATATCATCCACATTCTCTGCTTACACAGCCATGTACTTGTAATCAGGACAGTAGTGGGTTATTTATCGATACTTTTCAGTATTGAATTGATTACAAGTATATTTGCGTTCTAAATTGCTCTCGCTTCAACCACCATCTTGGATTAATTTTTCTGCCAAGCTCATCATGGTACATTCTGGAATCGCCTACCCGGGGAAGGATTCATGCGATGCTAGATTAGATTTTGGCCAAAACAAGAAATCTAAGGAGGAACCATAATTAAGATACCTACATTTTGAAACACCCTTTGCGTCGGGAGCGTGCCTATGATGTCTTAAAATGCTGCCTCCATTGGATGCTTAGTAGGTTTTGGAACAGACCCAAAATGTTCATAAAGTGGGAATAAAGTGTCCATGGGGATAAGTGTCCAAACAAAGGTGAACAAAGGGGAAATCTGGCATCCACGCGTTGAAATGAGGCTCACTGCAGGTTAAGGAGTGTCCACAGGTGTTGATCCTGGATTTAGGCATGGGTCCGGCAGTTGTATGTGCTCCCCTGCTGGGTCTAGGGCTCTGAATCTATTTAAGTGACTCAGCTTTCTTGGGACACAGTGCTTGAGAGGAATGGCGGCCCAGCTTTCTGGCATGCGATGCATTCTCCAGTCCCCAGGGTCACATGTAATTCCCACCAGGTGTTCGAGGTGTGGCACATCTAGTTCGCGTTGGCACCCTACCTGCTCCATTCCTGGACCTACAATAATGTCAGTATATGCACATAAGGAGACAAAAGCCAAAATAGAAGGAGAGGCATGCCCTAAATTGTAATGCCAGAGTGATGAGGCTATATTCACATCAGATGTGTCTCATCATCCACTGCCCAAAGAAGGCATTAAATTGCACCTCTTCTCTTTCCTGCCCACTCCCATTGTGAGCCTAACTGAAGGACATACCCCAGAGGTGGATCAACAATAAAAAGAGGGAGGGGCAGTGTTGAAAAGGCTCTCCAATTTGTATTAGCTGCATAAAAGAGACACTAATGCCCCTTTGTGGCGAAAGAAATATTACGTTAAGAGATAGAAGACGTGCATTAACGGAACAGTCTAGTTATTGGGGCGTGGTCTATAGCGCATACACCGAGCAAGTTTGATGGAGTTATGCTGCTTGTTTCGATCGGTTTGACAGAGTGCGTTCATATACCAGTGAGTAATCTTTGTTCAGTTATTTATTACCTCTTACGAGTTGTATTTAAAGTATTACTATTTTGAAGTTAAACCTGTAATTTGATATCTTTGGATGTTACGATGTATGCATTTGTTTATTGCATCGCTGAGATTATCTGAGGTAAATACATGTAAAAGAGAGTTCAATATTTATCTGTGAGCATATAATCACAATTCCTAAGTAAAGCTGAGTATGTATATAGGATTATTTATGATAGAATAAGGATATATGATGATTATATCATCTCTGTACGATCGCTTCGATTGAGATCACGTGTCAGAGAACGTGACGCCATTTATCCGTGTTATTTGACTCGGTCCTTATGTTACGTGATTTATATTTGTATACCTGTGAAATATTGGGTCATTTCATGCATAATATCACTAATAGTAGTATTTAGTGGGTATTATTAGCCAAATTTGATGACTCTAGATGTCACAATGTATGGATAACTTAGTACTACAATGCTTACTTATGTTCTTCTGTGCATATAACCATATGAACAATGTTATCTTGAATATGTTATAATTTAAATATTGTTATTTCTATTTCATTTAGAACCACTACTGTTTAAATGTGACTGCAAATTACCACCCATTAAAGAGATATACGTCTCTGACCAGACGTCTTGTGACTGCTCACTTTCCACCAGAATATTAGTTAGTCTTCATTACAAGTGGTCCTTCGAGCCGGATAAGGAGCTGTCACAAGTAAGATGTATCAGAGTGATCCTGACACCAGACCAGGATCTCCTGAGCCCGCTGTCAGACCCTGACGATCAGTGCGTCTACCTAGTTATCTATCAGACTATGAGGTCACCAGATATCACCCAAGGCTACAGTCACGGGATAGAGCAGACACTTCTTCTCCTGAACTGAGTGAAGATTCTGAGCCACCAGGAGCAGCCTCACTCAACATAGCTGCCACCTACCATGAACACAGACCAAGTCCTCAGCCATGGCAGCCAATAGAATGGAGGTCTATCAGGGAAGATGAACAGCAGCATAAAATCTCCTATCCACATCCTGAGTTGTCATCAGTAGTCTTAGCAGAGTTTCAACAGCTTAAAAAAGAGAATGAGGAACTGCGGCATTTTGCAAATGCACAGATGAGATGGTTAGAAAAAAGGAATGAGGCTCTAGAATCACAGATGAAACAGCTAGTTGCAAGTAACCAGCCCAGTCATCATTTAACAGGTACGTCCTCAACAATCCCACAGCCTCGTCTTCATCCCCCACAAGGAGCGAAAGAAGCTAAGCCTGTACCCTTACCTAGATCAAAGCTGCCTAAAAAAGTGAGTGATGGTGCAGATGATCAGGTCAGACATGACTTCCTTTCCGACTTAGATCAGAGGCTTAAAAGGCTTGAGATGACTTCACAGCAGACCTATTCCAGCCCTATCTCACCTCGACAGTCTTCCCCTCAAAGACCCTCACACTACAGCAGAGCAGATGATAGCAGAGGTGTCAATCGTCTCACAGAGCAACGTATCCCTGCCAGCCAAGAGAGCACTTACCGTGGACCAGCTCCCACAATTCCAAACTTTGTAAAGCCAGACCCAAGAGAGTTTTCTCGGTTACGAATCGCGTTGGAGAATATTCTACCAGCTGATGCCACAGAGAGATTCAAATTTCAGATACTTGTCGACCACCTGAAATTGGAAGAAGCTCTGCTTATATCAGATTCCTACAGCAACTCCTTGTATCCCTTCTCAGATACTATGGAAGCACTTAATCAGCAGTATGGACAACCCCACCAGCTGGCCCTTCAGAGAATAGCAGAACTTATGGATGCCCCGAACATCGGCAGTGGAGATGTGAAAGCTTTCAGGATGTTTGCATTAAGAGTTCGTTCATTAGTCAGTATGCTTCAGCAGCTGGGCAAGAAGGGTTATGTTGAATTGGAGTGCGGATCCCACGTGACAAGGTTATTGTGTAAGCTTCCACATGATCTGCAGACAAGCTTCAGAAGGTTTATCTATCCCCACAGAGTATCTATCCCTACATTACTGGATTTCTCAGCCTGGCTAGAGTTCGAGCTGCAGGTCCAAGAAGATAATTCCAGGTTCTCTCTTTCCATGAGTAAGCCAGTAGCCATGAACAGAAAGGGACAAATTAAGGAATTGAAACGTCCAACCAACCCAACAAGTATATTCCTTGGTACAGAGAAATGCACTGTCTCAAGAGCCATGCCAGTGAAGGATACTGAGTCTAAGTCCAGAGAGAGAAATATCTTATGTCCATATTGTGATGGACATGATCACTACTTGAATGGCTGTTCTAGTTTCAGTCAGTTGAACAGAGATAAGAAAGTGAAATGGATTCAAACAAACAATCGCTGTTGGCGTTGTGGGCGAGGGCACCAAGCGGCAAAATGTAATCTCAGAACTCTTTGCAAGATCTGTAACAGCAGACACTTTTTTGTCCTACATGAGGTTAATATTCGACCCACCACGAAGATGAATGACTCTCCTGATCCTGGACCCTCTGAGAGCTGCCTAGTGAACACCACCACAGAGACCTTGTACCTAGATCGACCCACTGGCAGCCGGCAAGTTTTGTTAAAGCTTTGTAAGGTGCTCTTGAGAAATGGCGATCATTGCTTGGAAACTTACGCCATACTAGATGATGGGTCCGAACGTAAAATACTCCTTCACTCTGCAGTTCAACAGCTTAAGTTGATGGGTCAGCCTGAAGAACTAGTTTTACGTACAGTACGTCAAGACCGCCACAATCTAAAAGGGGCTGCTGTTGCTTTTACTGTGTCACCTGCCTTCCAACCTGAGATTTCCTTCAAGATTCACAAGGCCTTTACCGCTGAACCACTCGGGCTGGCCAAACATACACATCCAGTCAGTGAGTTACAGAGCAAGTATCGGCATCTACAGGGATTACCGCTGCAACAGATTGATTCTGTGCAGCCACTCCTCCTCATAGGTTTTGACTATCCACACCTCATTACACCAGTTGAACCAGTTCGTCTAGGCCCTCCAAATGGACCTGCTGCCATCAGGACCCACCTGGGTTGTACACTGCAGGGTCCCACTCAAGAAATTAAGCATTGTCTCTCAGAACAGCAGTGTCTTTTCACTTCTACTTCCTTTTCCCCTACCAACCTGTATAATCAAGTGGAGAGATTATGGCAATTAGATGTGCTTCTGTATCACAGTGAGAAACTCATTACTCGATCCAAGCAAGATCAAGAGGCCATTGCTTTACTTGAGTCAAAGACGACTAGAGTTATGGTAGATGGAGTTGCTCGATATGCCACTCCGTTGCTTCGAGTGAAGAACATGCCCATACTGCAAGCCCCAAAGGATAGTACCCTGCCTTGTCTCAGAGGAATAGAAAAGAGGTTAGTCAAAGATCCAACTCAAGCAGCATCTTACAGGGCAGAGATGAAAAGGTTGGAGGAGGAAGGATATGCTTCAGTGATATCTCCAGAACATGTGAAACAGACAGCTGAATCATGGTATATACCCCACCATATGACTCAGCACAATGGAAAGAACAGAGTCGTTTTCAACTGTTCCTTTCAGCACAGAGGGAAGAACCTGAACCAACTCCTACTTCCTGGTCCTACCTTAGGCCCTACCCTGATGTTTGATCTGATGAGGTTCCGTGAGCACACCGTGGCTTTAAGCAGTGACATCAGGGGAATGTTTCATCAGGTGCGTCTACTGCCAGAGGATCACCCTCTGTTACGCTTCCTGTGGAGAGATCTCAAGAGAGAAGACCTTCCCCAAGTCTATGAGTGGCAAGTCCTTCCCTTTGGGACGACATGCAGTCCATGTTGTGCAACATTTGCACTACAGAAACACATCATGGATCATAGTCAACCAGGAGAAGATGTCCGTGAAAGCATTGAGAAATCCTTCTATGTGGACAACTTCCTTCAAAGTTTCAGTTCCGAGAAAGAAGCAGAGCCACTGGTGACAAAGTTGCGAAATCTCTTAGCTACAGGTGGGTTTGATTTAAGACAGTGGGTTAGTATCTTCCCTAATGTCCTGAGTCATGTCCCATCTCATGCTAGGTCCACCAGTATTGAATTGTGGCTGACACAAGGTCAACCAGATGCTCAAGAATCCACACTTGGTCTACAATGGCACTGTATATCGGACACACTGTCATACAAGTACCGTCCCATTGACTACTCAGTCCCCACAATGCGCAACATTTATAAGGTCTTGGCTAGCCAATATGACCCATTGGGTTACATTGTTCCTTACACTACAAGAGCTAAAATATTAGTACAGCGCCTATGGGACAAGAAGAGGGAATGGGATGATCCCCAACTACCAAGTGAGTTACTCCATGCCTGGCAGGCATGGGAATTGGAGTTGCCAGACCTCCAACTCATCTCTCTCCCCAGGTGTTATGTTACTGCAGAGTTAGACAACACTCAATGTCTAAGAGAGATACATATCTTTTGCGATGCCTCAGAGCAAGCCTACGGCTCCGTAGCCTATCTACGGACACAGAGTCCCCAGGGAGACATAGAAGTAGCTTTCCTGACTGCCCATTCAAGAGTTTCCCCCAAAAAGCGGCAGTCAATCCCTCGTTTGGAGCTGTGTGCTGCCTTAACTGGAGCTCAGCTGGCTAAGCTTCTGAGGTCAGAGCTTAGCATTCCAATCCAGCATGTCACGCTCTGTTCTGATTCAACTACTGTGCTAACCTGGATCCAAGCTGACTCATGTAGATTTAAGGTTTTTGTTGGAACGAGAGTAGCAGAGATACAGGAATTGACCGACCCAGGGGCTTGGCATTATGTAGATACCAAAACAAATCCAGCCGACGACATCACACGTGGCAAAACTTTGGCTGAGTTGTCCAATCCAAGCCGGTGGAACCAGGGTCCACCATTTCTCCTTCTGCACCCAGATCAGTGGCCTCAGAGTCCACTTCTTCATCTGCAGAAGGAGGATGAGGAGGTGAAACGAGCTACTTTTTGCGGGCTTACTGTTCCAGCCATAAATCCAGCGTTGCCTGATTGTGGTCAGTTCCAGTCCTATGACAAATTGCTCAAAGCTACTGCCCGGGTATTGCATGGGGCGGCTGCGGATAATGATGTTCTGACTGCAGATGAATACCAAGAAGCAGAACTAGCTCTCCTCCGCCTGGCACAGTGCCAAAGTTTCCCTGTTGAAGTCAGCCATCTTAAGTCAGGTAAACCTTTACCTATGAGTAGCCGTCTCCTGTGCCTCGCTCCGGAATATGATAGTGATATGCAGCTACTTAGGGTTGGTGGTCACCTCAGAAGGACAGAACAACTAGAGGAATTTGCAATTCACCCCATAGTTCTTGACTCTAGACATCCCCTGAGCAAGTTGATCATTCAAGATTTCGATGCAAAACTGCACCATCCAGGAGCAGAACGTGTATTTGTAGAAGTGCGACGTAAATACTGGATCTTGAAGGGCAGGGAAGTTATCCGGCAACATCAAAGATCTTGTTTAGGCTGTAAAACATGGAGAGGTAAGCCAAGCACTCAGAAGATGGCTGACCTTCCCCCATCAAGACTGCGCTTATTGCAACCTGCCTACTACTCAACGGGGGTAGATTGTTTTGGACCCTACCTCGTTAAAATTGGACGCAGAAATGAGAAACGATGGGGGCTTATATTTAAGTGTCTGACAACACAAGCTGTGTATTTAGACATCCTCAGCAACATAGACACTGACTCATTCTTAATGGCCTTCAGACGATTCATCTCCCGTAGGGGGAAGCCATTTGAGATCATCTCAGATCATGGGACGAATTTTCGGGGTAGTGATCGAGAGTTACAAGAAGCTTTTTCTGCACTTCACCCAACATTAAAAGAGCAGTTAGCCAGCCAACAGATTCGATTCAAGTTCAATCCCCCTGGTGCTCCACACTTTGGAGGCTGTTGGGAAAGGGAAATTCGATCCTTTAAAGCTGCCCTCTGTGCTACTATAGGGGATCAGATTGTAACCGAGGAAGTCCTACGAACTGTACTTGTTGAGATTGAGGGCATTATCAACTCTAAACCCCTCGGTTATACCTCGTCTGATGTAGCGGACTTAGACCCAATCACTCCTAATATGCTGCTTATGGGGCGGCTGGACTCACCCCTACCTCAAGTGGGGTATCCACAATCAGAGATGTTGAGTAGAAGACGATGGAGGCATAGTCAGATAATGGCAGACCATTTCTGGAAACATTTCATCCGCAATTACCTACCAGGACTTCAGTCACGCCAAAAATGGCACAGAGAGTCAGGAAACTTAACACCTGGAACTATTGTCATGATTGTTGACCAGCAGCTCCCTCGGGCTCTGTGGCCAGTTGGACAGGTTACTAAAGTTTTCCCTGGAGAAGATGGTAGAGTCAGGGTGGCCGAGGTTGAAGTAAAGAACAAAATGTACCTTCGCCCAATTTCCCGTCTTATCAGCCTCCCTAATCTGCCAGATTGATTACCCCTTAGTATTGTGCCTAAACTGAGATTGCCTTTTCCAAGGTACACATTTACAGAGCAAATGTGGGGGCGGCTGTTGAAAAGGCTCTCCAATTTGTATTAGCTGCATAAAAGAGACACTAATGCCCCCTTGTGGCGAAAGAAATATTACGTTAAGCGATAGAAGACGTGCATTAACGGAACAGTCTAGTTATTGGGGCGTAGTCTATAGCGCATACACCGAGCAAGTTTGATGGAGTTATGCTGCTTGTTTCGATCGGTTTGACAGAGTGCGTTCATATACCAGTGAGTAATCTTTGTTCAGTTATTTATTACCTCTTACGAGTTGTACTTAAAGTATTACTATTTTCAAGTTAAACCTGTAATTTGATATCTTTGGATGTTACGACGCATGCATTTGTTTATTGCATCGCTGAGATTATCTGAGGTAAATACATGTAAAAGAGAGTTCAATATTTATCTGTGAGCATATAATCACAATTCCTAAGTAAAGCTGAGTATGTATATAGGATTATTTATGATAGAATAAGAATATATGATGATTATATCATCTCTGTACGATCGCTTCGATTGAGATCACGTGTCAGAGAACGTGACGCCATGTATCTGTGTTATTTGACTCAGTCCTTATGTTACGTGATTTATATTTGTATACCTGTGAAATATTCTATATATCACTAATAGTAGTATTTAGTGGGTATTATTAGCCAAATTTGATGACTCTAGATGTCACAATGTATGGATAACTTAGTACTACAATGCTTACTTATGTTCTTCTGTGCATATAACCATATGAACAATGTTATCTTGAATATGTTATAATTTAAATATTGTTATTTCTATTTCATTTAGAACCACTACTGTTTAAATGTGACTGCAAATTACCACCCATTAAAGAGATATACGTCTCTGACCGGACGTCTTGTGACTGCTCACTTTCCACCAGAATATTAGTTAGTCTTCATTACAGGCAGGTCATTCTGCCACAAGGAGCAAACACTTGACTGTCCCAACTTTATTGAAGTATGCTGAAATGTGTGTGTATTTTCAAAAAGTTAAAACAAATTTGATAGTGTTGTTGTAGTGCTTTCAATATAGCACAGAGTTAATAGAATATACAATTCACTCATTCTTTTTCTTTTTTTCTCTATACTGTCCCAACTTTTCAGAATTTGGGTTGTAAAGTGAAAAAGTGATACTTACCACCCTGTTTCTAGGTCTGTAATCAAATAAGTACATTTGTGATATTGACAATGTTATCTCCATTGTACAAAAGGTCAGATTTCCTTGCTCTTTGCTAAAATGATGCGGGGAAAATATTAATTATCAGGTTTTGCACAAACATGTAGTGTTGATGTCAGCTTTAGTGAATGTTCTCATTATAGCAAAGGGGTACAGTACATACCAAATCATATGAAATTCTGAAATTATTTTTTTCAATTCAACGTTTGAATCAAATTAGTATCCAGATAATGTAAGATATCAATTAGATAGATGCAAAATAGAGACAAGTCACTAGTGGTCTGAGATTTTAGACCCCATCCCATTATATGTGTCTGTGCCTGAGAGGATATGTGTGCAGAACATGATGAGAGAAAGCAGGAGAACAAGGGAAAGCCTCTATTAGTGTTAATGTTTGTGATTGCTGACAAGTATGTGTTTAGACAGGAAGTGGCGATGAGAGTCATATAATACATGGCTGTCTCACCGTTAAACAAACAAGCCATCGGTGTGTCCTTGGAAGCAGATGGTTGTCTAATACTGTACAGTACCTGTGTGAACAGCATCACCCTCTTCTCATGGCATGTTTAAATCCCTGAAGAAACAGCTCAGTTGTAACTGCCTCAGCATCAGCTGTATATAAAAGACCATGGCCCACATGTTTCATCCTTTGTGCAAGAGTGCTTGCTGTTTCAATTAACCAGCCAACAATTCCAAAGATATCTCCTATTCTTCATCCATCTCCTTCTGTTTGCAAAGATATATTGTGAAGTAATGTAGTCGATTTGATTTTTGCCCAAACCAAATTTCAAGCTATTGATTTTACACTGGTTACCAAGTCATTCGTGGATTCCAATAGCCAAAGCATCTTTAAATGCCTTTTGCAAATAAAGCACTTGGATCAATAATACACAGAGGCAGCAACATTGAAAAAAAATCAGTTAACAAACACATAATAGGCATACAGAGCAGGGACATGTGAGAGAGATCGTTCTGTTTTTTTCTTAAAGGGAACAATCAGCTTATAAAGATCTGCCACAGAAGGGCCTTAATTGGAGTGTAGATACGTTGTAAATTCACTAAAGCCTGAATAAGCAAAAGAAAAATAATTCATAGCGCTTGTTTTAATGCCACTCCCGATCTGATTAGCTGCTCGTGTGTGGCACACTCCAAATGAACGTGACAGGTTAACAACACTGAGACTGATATCACCTTATTCAGCCCCGCCCCTTTTCCGTGCTCCACTAATTCAAATTTTGTCATCTAACTTCCTGTTTGTATTAGAGTGTACTGAGAAGAGTTGATCAAAATGGATTATGTGTGGTAGCACAGAAAGAAGTTTTCTTCAAGAGTTGATGGTGTGAGTCTACACAACCCCCTTACTGCTCGTGAGGTGTTCTTCTGTCACTGTAAATGTTACTCGCAGAGGTAAATTGGACCTTGCAGATCACATTCAGATAGCTATGACACACTTGCTTTTTTCATGATACAAGCATTTGTTTGTTATATGTGTAATTCTGCTTAATTTTAAGGTTTCAACTTAATAATTTGTTAAAATGTGTAGTTGACATGCAATTTCAAACACGACAGCTCAAATTATTATGTATTTTATTTATGAATAAAATACTCATTTTTAATTCTCCCCTCTCTGCTTTCCGTTGCTATGACATACCCTGAATACTTTAAAATTCTCAAGATAACTTTTGGCAATTCTAAAACCTGTAAATACTTTGCTAGCTAATTACATTAAACATCAAACCATATATATCTATATAGGGAGCACTAGAATAGATCAAAGACAGTTTCTCTGGTGCACAAGGTGAACAAAAGACAGTGGTAAAGTTTCCACTATGATTGTAAACAGTGTGACTGTAGCTCAAATTCTTCCATCATGCAGATATACACTGGCTTAAGACAACTGGCCTCGGCTTGCACGTTAATGAATAGTCTCTTCTTTTTACCCATAAAAAAGCATTAGTTACGTGACAGTAACGGACGCTTCATTTCAAATCATAGATAAGCTATATATTTGAGAATCAAACATCCGCCACTCCTTTTGCCATGATGAATTACGTGTTTCAAGTGTACTGCTTCTGAGGCCAACATTTGGTAAGTGATCATTTTGTCAAACTTTGCTAGTTGAATTGTAATAATAAATTATTTCACATTGCTCTGCTGCTCAGCATGAACCGCCTCTATCTGCAGGGGTTTATGATTATATACACAAATTGCTTTCTATGCAATGAGAACTTTCTGAATACCTACACTGTCTAATAATTATTTCTGCAGTTTTCTTATTCTATTATTTCTGAACATCTGAGTTTATTAGATTTTAATTTATTTAACATTTACACTGTGGTGCATTTGGTGCATTTGTAAATTTTTCTTGAACACCTTTATTTCCTATAATGAAAATAACTTTGATTTCTCTAAACAGGTTGCCTTGCATTCTAATAAAGAACATACAATTTGAATTATGTTGGAGACCATTGAAAAGTTGAAAAAATTAGAATTGTGAATCATCCATAAGCTTGATAAAATTTTTAATTTTTTTTATTTTTGAAAAAAATAGATTTTCTTTATTAAGTGCTCTCGTGCACTGGACAACTTGGGTAATTTTTTTCATGCTTCACTTCACAAATACATTTTCAAAGAGATTCATCATGCAAACACATTTTTCATTCATGTACTGTTAGGGCTGGGCGATAAAACGATATCAATATATATCACATCGCTTGCTCCGCACAGATGCCAATTCTATGATCCACCTTGCGAGCATGACACTTGGCTTTCATAGGAATGAATTGAAAACGCTCTCAGCTTTGATCACAACGCACCAGTGGTAACGTGGGGTCAGACTGGATGAACTTGCTAATGCTAGCTGCCTTGCTAACAATTAGGTTACGCCAGACATCGGATTGATTCCATCCGCACCGCAAGACTTCATGACAACGGTTGCGCTCTCTCATCGTCTCTAGTGAAGAGCACGACAGAACAACAGTGATGTGGGCAACAGCGCTGATCTTTCTGCGTGGTTTCAAAGCACCTTTTAGACCAGGGGTGTGCAAACTTTTTCTACTGGGGGCCAGATGCAAAAAGAAATAGTGTCAGGGGCCACATCGTAACAAATAAATAACAAAAAATGTACTAGATGCAATGCAACTAGATTGCCACTATTGCATCATATTTATATTCCAAGCTTAATATTATGCAAGTTTGA
Source organism: Moxostoma hubbsi (assembly GCA_032164185.1). Classification (NCBI taxonomy): domain Eukaryota; kingdom Metazoa; phylum Chordata; class Actinopteri; order Cypriniformes; family Catostomidae; genus Moxostoma; species Moxostoma hubbsi. The sequence continues at coordinate 19,038,311 of JAVLUX010000016.1, forward strand.
ATCACATTTTTTTTATCAATAGAGCCTCAAACACCCCCAACCCCCCCCCCCCCCGTTTTTCCCGGAGCTGCATGATGAGCTGACGTCATCGTGAAGAGCCCCTCTCCACCCGTCACAAAGCCACTCGCTCATCCGCTCTCGCTACCCTCGACGGCGGAGCGGCCCAAGGGTACACGGCAATTCCCCAGGTGGATAGGGCTGTTGCGCTCCACCTGTGTCCCGGAATCCCTACCACCAGGTGGGGTTGCCCTGTGCTCCCCTCCAAGGACAACATCCTTGCTGACTGCGAAAGCCTACAGCGCCACCGGACATGCCGCTTCCGCCATGCACACCATGGCCCTCCTGCAAGTCCACCAGGTCAAGGCGCTCAAAGATCTGCATGGGGTAGCCCAGGCGCTCCTGAGACGCTCAACCCAGAGCCTGAGATGTTAGCTCCAGAGCTGGTAAGACCACTCTGTCCCCAGGTGGAGGGCCGGGAGGAGAATCTTTTGTTGGATTTATTTCATTTGCGCCCCCATACACGGGGCTGCGGTACCCATATTCTCAATAACAGAGCTATTTACTTTGTCTCTGGGTCACCTGGCCCGCAAATGCCATTCTCACTGAACCCTGCCGCCCGACCTCCACAGTCCCAGAATGCTGGATGCGGACCCTCTGCCTTCATCCCCACGACTGTTCCCCGGCCGGCCGGTTCCGACGAGGGGGACACCTACAATGGACCTCCTCCTCAGTCGGTAACCCGCCCTCTGCCGGGTGTGCGGAGCAAGGTAAGTGCTTTGAGTCTTTTGTCAGTGCTAGAGCCTTGGGACACGGCTTCGCCTCCCGACGCCGTATTACCTGCTCCGCCCCACTGCGAAGCCCTGCCGGGTATGACAAAGATAACTGTCCCCTTGGTGCCCCTAGAACGGAGCTTGGATGCGTGGCTCTCACTTCCCAACTGTCACACTGGCTGGCCCGGATCATTCGACTTGGTTACGCAATTCTTCGCGGGCGTCCACTTTACCGCAGTAACATTCCTCTTCCCTGCGCTCGGAATTCACCACTCTTTTACTCAAAGACGCAATACAGCCTGTCCCTCCAACCGAAATGAAGGGTTTCTACAGCCCTTACTTCATTGTACCCAAGAAAGGTGGCGGCTTACGACCAATCTTGGACCTGCGAGTTTTCAACCAGGCTCAGCTCAAACTCCCGTTCAAAATGCTTACGCAAAAGCACATCTTAACTTGCGTCCGGCATCTAGATTGGTTCGTAGCGGTAGGCCTGAAGGACACGTACTTCCACGTCTCAACTCTGCCTCGACACTGTCCCTTTCTACGGTTCGTGTTCGATGGCCAGGCGTATCAGTACAAATTCCACCCCTTTGGCATGTCTCTGTCCCCTCGCGTCTTCACGAAAGTCGCAGAAGCAACCCTTGCCCTGCTCTGAGAAGCCGGCATTCACATTTTTCGGGACACCCCTGAACCCACATTCAGCATCATACCACAATATAGAAAATATTTAATTTTAATGTAAACAAATACTGGACTGATGTCACTATGCTTCAGAACAAACAGATGATCTTTTAACATTAATTTTCAATTAATAAACGTTACAAGACGGTAGAATTGGTAAAAGATCCCACAGACCCCACTGATTTGGCTGTCTCAGGACCCCCTGTGCAGTTTTGTAGGGACTATTTTGACTGTTTAGAATTTATTTTTTCTTCTTTTCTTCTGTCATCTTTGAAATAAAAAAAAAGAAAGTGCAATGTGTAAATGTATATCGTGATATCAGTTTTGGCCATATCGCCCAGCCCTATGCACTGTAAAGTGACATCACTACCAGGCTTCTCAGTGTTCGTCGCACATATCCAACTATTCGATAATTAAATTAATTGTCGATGACATTCTTTATCGAAAATTATAAATTTTATCGATTAGTTGTTGCAGCAATAATATTTTTTATGCCCTAAGACAGCTCATAAGTTTAATTCATACAGGAATTTGAATACATCATGTTTTACATTCAGAAGCATTGTTGCAGCTCTGCAGAATAGCAGTGCATGAAATTATTGTAGTACAGTGTTCAGCCCTGCAAGCTTGGAAACAGATTTGTCCGTCACTGGAGTTTAAACAAAAGAGACTGTATACAAGCCACCTTGCAACAATGAAACAACTGGAAACAACTTGTTTCATGCTGGAGATAAAGTATGACCTGTTTCAGCAGATGTTGATTGTTGGACTTGCTTCAGACATGTCACACAGAAAACGCATTCACACAATAATATATAGCATGAGTCATGAGATGAGGGGTGGGATTGAGCTCAGAGGTAAAATACATTATTACTTGAGGCAATTTTCAGGGGAGATGAGGGGAGTGGATGGAGAGTGGGCGAATTTGAGAGGGAAGAAGTGAATGGCAAAAGGATTGTTATTGTTGAGTAACTTCATGTGCTCAAAGGCAACATAATGTGATTTCATAAAAGAGGTTGGGAGAGTGTTGTTTTCTTTCAAACTCTACCTTCCAGTCTCATGTCTATGAGCCCCCCTCATCCCCCTAACTATGCCCTAGGGTTTGCAATGAGGCTTCTATTGGCTGTTGATTTAATAGTGTTGCTGAGAATAACCACAAACCAGGGGCAGGGTGCCCCTCCACACAGTTACCACAGCAACCCCTTAAATGCAATGCAGGGACCATTTTGAAACACTAGTTAAAGCGTAAGCACAAGAGTGAAGAGTGGTACAAGTAAAACCTAATAAACTCTATACAGTAGAGCCTTTAAACAACTCATGAAGCCACAATGAACTCATAACTCAAGTCTCAAGATATCAAATCTAAGGGATATCCATAGCATAGACTTCAAAATATTTATCAGACTTAATTTAAAGGTGATGGTGCCTGGTCACATCATATTCACGTTCATTTTACATTTTAATTTCTAGACACCACACACATCACTGGTAATTAATGGCACTGTACCACGCGGTATCACTGAGCTAACATCTTGAAGATGTGAAGGCAGGGGATCATTACGCAACAGGTCCATACTTCAGACAGCCCAGGGTTCCCAGGAGCAAAGCCAGACATCCGCTGCTTCCAACCACTGATGCCCAACTACTATTAGGTCAGAGCCAGAGAGTACTCTTGATTTCTTAATGAAGTGCTATTCCTAAATAGCATCTATTGAATAATATATCTGAAACAATCTCAAGCTTTTGTGCAAGCTTTTCTCATTGGTTATGGACAAAAGGCTCTTACCTTGGCAGGTGAAACATTTGATGTGGAAGTGGACACTTTGCACTCGTACCACCTCCCCTTTGCAAACCTTCCGGCAACGATAGCAGTGGATTGATCCAGAGCTTCGTTGACTGCTGCTCGAGCTTTGCTGATAGGGTACTACTGAGAAAAAGACAAAAAGGCACTAAATAACAAACATTAGCAGGTTATATGTTTTTGGACAATAAGAATATCCTGTCATAAAGGAGAAGTGTGTAATTTATTGGCCTCAAGTGACACCAAATATATATATATATACACACACTTTCACTTGCCTAATATTGTGTTGTTCCCCCTTGTGCCGCCAAAACAGCGCCAACCCGCATCTCAGAACAGCATTCTGAGATGATATTCTTCTCACCACAATTGTACAGAGCAGTTATCTGAGTCACCGTAGACTTTGTGAGTTCGAACCAGTCTGGCCATTCTCGGTTGACCTCTCTCATCAACAAGGCATTTCCGTCCACAGAACTGCTGCTTAATTCCTGTCCACAACAAGCCAAAGGTGTACCTACATAATCTCCCTTTCTCTCTAGCCTCTATGTATTGATTGCTTGAGGTTACTGGATGTTTTGTTTTTGACACCATTCCGAGTAAATTCTAGAGACTGTTGTGTGAGAAAATCCAAGGAGATCAGCAGTTACAGAAATACTCAATCCACCCCATCTGGCACTAACAATCATGCCACGGTCTAAATCACTGAGATTGCATTTTTCCACATTTTGAGGGTTGATGTGAACATTAACTGAAGCTCCTGACCTGTATCAGAATTATTTTATGACCTGCACTGCTGCCACACAATTGGCTTATTAGATAATCGCATTTGTGATTGTTGGTGCCAGATGTGCTGGTTTGAGTATTTATGTAACTGCAGATCTACTGGGATTTTCACACACAACAGTCGGTAGAATATACTCTGAATGGTGCCAAAAACAAAAAAACATCCAGTGAGTGGCAGTTCTGTTGATGGAAATGCCTTTTTGATGAGAGAGGTTTTGGCGGAATGAGGGGGACCTACACAATATTAGGCAGGTGATTTTAATGTTGTGGCAAATTGGTGAACACAAACACACATACACACACATACATATATATATATACTTCATCCTTAAGGCAAAGGAATTGAATATAGTATTGTTCGACTGGCCTTGGGGTTTGTCATTACAATAAGTCGAGGGTTTACCTAAACAATCTCCTTTTCTCTATAGCCTCAATGTATTGATTACTTGAGTTTCTGGGCTGATTGCCCTCCTATTAAAGATGCATAACAGGCATTCAAACATTCAGCTGGTGAATAAATCAGTTACTGCGTAATCACTGTAACAAGTGTTTTCCCTGCTCTAGTCTTAACAGATTAACTGGGGGAACATGTCTAAAACAGCAAGGGCACATGTTCCTTTCCTGATCTCATTGTTTTAGCTACAATGCTGGCAGCATGGCAGAACTGCCGGGTCGAGATCAGATTCATCAGCACAGTGTTCTCACAGACCCCCTGAGAAAGAAAGCGAGGCGACAGCTATGAAAAACAACAACAAGAAAGTGTCTGGCTCGATAAGCCATACTGGGAACTGGGTTTTAATGAGGGGTTTTGTGTGTGAGTTGGAAAAAACAAACATAATCAGTGACTAAAATATGTCAAATAAGAAAATGATACTGATGAGACAAACTTGCACAAATGAAAGTTGTGCTCATTTTCTGCAAGAACAAATCATGACTGGCAATGTTCCCTCACCTGAACCTGAATTGCTCAGATATCCATACTATACAGTAGGGTTATCTGATTTGGCCACAAATTTATATTGTGACAAGAAATACTGTGATTGTGATTTAAACTTTGATAATGATGAACATCCCATATTGCATAAAAAAAGCATAAAATCATACTGAAACAGCAGGGTGTGTAAAAACAGACTGATTGCACTGTGAATTCGGCAAGAGGAGTTTGAAAATTTTGCTGGAGAAATCAGTCTATGCAGACCGAAGTTCATACCACAGCCCCAAGTGGCCAAAGCTGGAAGTGTTGTTGAGGTGAAATGTCCACAGGGTGGTGCCAAAAGCGAGTTGTAATTTAGTTGCAATTTATGTAATGCACTCAGTCGGAATGCATGTTTTATCAACCATACACCTCAACCCAAACCCCAACCCTAAACCTAAACGTCATTGTAGTGAAAATGCAATTTTAGAACGAAAACGCAGCCTTCAAATCATGCTCACCATTGTTTATGTACACACAATTTGATTTCTGGTTTCCACGGGACCAGAAGTTGTGTCCATGTGAAAACGATTACCTCCTGGTTTACATGGGACCAGAACCCATGTCTCAGAGATTGCTTGTGCAATGCACTTTAAACAGGGTTGAGGAGTAATGGAATAAATGTAACAGGATTATGTATTTAAAATACAAAATATAAGTAATTGTATTCAACTACAGTTACAATTTAAATCATTGGTAATAAGAATAAAGTTACCTTCAAAAAGTATTTTGATTACTGAAGAGTTTAATTTGCATTTTATTGTCATTTGTTTCATTTAACATTTAGACCTTTCAGATGGAAAACATTTAAACATAAATTATGCGATCCAAAGTGCATTTGAACAGCAGTGAAACACTTTCTTATGATGGTTACATTCATACGAGCAGACAGAGAAGGAAGTTTGAAGTAAGTTTGGAGCAGAATAAATAGAAATACACCTTGTGTAAATTGTCAGCTTCACGCTAAGCTAAAATGCTATTGCTAGACATTTTACATGCACACTACCAAACACTATCATATTTTTTATCAAGAAAGTTCACGTTATGTTATAATTTCTTTTTTTCTAGTAAGACTTTTGATATTAGGGCATAAATCCTATTCCTGATAATAATTTTTGTATTGTTTTCCTGTAAAAATATCTAAAAATCCTTAAAACAAGATCAATTTGATTTATCTTGTTTTATAAACAACACAGCATAAGATATTTAGGTTTTTAAGAGAATGTATTTGTAATGTGTATTTTTTCTTACTGTACTGGCAGAGTTTTTATTGTCAAAACAAGTGAAACAAAATCTACCAGATAATGCGGAGTGCAGACCTCAAAACTGATGTGACCAATTTCTAGTGATCTAATGCTTAGTGACTAGGGCTGGGATAAATGATTATTTTTTAAATGATTAATCTAGCGATTATTTTTTCGATGCATCGATTAATCTAACGGTTAATTTTTTCAGTCCGATTCGATTTTGATTCGATAAGAAAATGTAAAAAAAAAAAAACACATCGCCGGGAGTTTGATTGACAGGCGATCTGATCAATCAATCATAATACGCAATTTTTGTCTTACAAAGTAGTCAGGAGAGAGAAGATTAACATTGGTGGAATTTAATTTGAATAATGGATTGTAAGCTACTGTACTGACGTCTTTCCGTGTCAGTACATCAGTCCTTCTGATGTAGGCTACTGTAACAAGTAGAATTAGGTACTGTGCCTTTAAGATTTACATTTTACATTTATGCATTTGGCAGACGCTTTTATCCAAAGCGACTTACAGAGCCCTTATGACAGGGACAATCCCCCCGGAGCAACCTGGAGTTAAGTGCCTTGCTCAAGGGCACAATGGTGGTAGCTGTGGGATTCGAACCAGCGAATTCTGATTAGCAGCCCTGTGCTCTAGCCACTACGCCACCACCACCTCTCACGTACTCTGATGGAACGTACTCTGTTACTCTATCGCATGTATGCGTGTAAGCCCGTTTTGTGTTTCTGTTGCTCTTATTCTGTTTTTATTTCTAACCAGTAATGCAGTTGTTGTTAGCTGTGTGTTTTGCAAACTGCCCATGTGTGCGTGGGACCGACGACAGCTGATAATAAATCACCATGGTGGAATATCAGTTACGTCTTGTGTGTCTTTGCTTACACCTGACTACAACCATTTACGCAAGCTATCCAGCCCCTTTTGATCAAGAGCGTTACACTACATTCATGTTTAGCCTATTTGATGCTATAAATTAACCAAGAAAAAGATGATCAGTTCACGAGCAGCTTTAACTGAGGCAATCTGTCACGACACTTTAAAGAGCCACAAAATAGGCCTATTTATGGTTTAATTTTCTTTGACTGACCAAATTTGAAAGTTGAGACTTTATTAAATGTTACCTGCTTGGTCCTGTCTGTCAGCGCGTTGTCAGTGTCCTCTGTGTATTTTTCACAACATGCATAGATATAAGCGCATTATTAATAGCTATAAACCAAAACTTTAGGTGTCGACAACATACTATAGCCTACTCCAACATCGAGTGCAAAGTGGGGAGTTGAAAAAAAACTTACGGTGCTCTGTCATCTGCAGCTGCTCCCGGGTGGCGCCTCTTCAGGCGCTGGTGCATTGCCGTGGTGCTAGAATGCTAGAATCTCCATTTTCCAAAGACAACATATCACAGAATTGCTTCCTTTTAAATTAAAGAATTCCCATACTTTAGAGGAACGAGTGCGTGCCGCCTTGCACTTCTGATAGTCTGAGGAGCCACTCGTGTTGCTATTACTCTCCGGCGCCGCCATCTTTGTTTTGGGTCTGACGAATCGACGAGCATATTTTGCGTCGACGTATTTTTTGCGTCGACGTCATCGATGACTTCGACGCGTTGTCCCAGCCCTATTAGTGAACTAATTTTATATCAACAGAGGCACTTGTAGTTACAGTTTCAAGATGTGTTTCAGCTAGTACTTATCATAAATCCTATAATTTATTATTATTATTACTATTATTTAAGACTAGCTACACTGACCTAACCATGGTAATGAGGAGCCTTTCCTCCTGTGTAAAGTGTATGTTCTGATTAAAACTGCTGTTCTTGTTTGTGTTTGAAATTAGGAAACAAACTGGATAATAATGGGCTCATGTACGTGATTTTTAAAAGGGAAAGAAAGAAAAATTCCTGTTGCGTTTGTTGTTGACGTCAACAACAAAATAATGTCACTTGATGCAAGTCCTTGTACTTGAAAACCATGAACAAAACTATGCAACATAAAAGTAAATGTGACCCAGGATACATTAAATACTGGTTACGTTTTTATTGTAGTTGGTCTCCACTTGATTTCCAATGTAAAATCTGGGTCCTGAAGCAAAACCAGTTGAGAACCACTGAGTTAAAGGTACAGGAGCAGTCTGGTTGTGCTGTCGCGTACCTACAGTATATGTTAATTATTAATAATTAATATAATATAATTAATAATAATCATAGGGCATTACTTTAAAAGCTCACACACCTGATGTTATTTTTCTTTTAGTAGTTAATTTAATATGCTATGCTAACATGTAAATTAACATGCTTTAGTTATATAACATGTTATAGTTACATGCTATTTTTCGGTTTATTATTATAATTCTGTTAGCTTTCTTATTCTATTTATTTTCAAAAGGGAGACTTTTTTTACACATACTTCATTAAAAAAATGGTTTAAAGTTTCAGTTATAATAAAGTGTTTGTTCAACCAATAAAAGAGAAACCCTTCTGTTTTCACTCCTTTAAGGGTCATTGTAATTGATAATAGTAAATGTGTAATACCATATACCGCGATATTTTCTGAGACGGTTATCGTACCGTGAAAATTTCATACCATTGCAACCCTAGTACTGGCTTTTGTCTCCAAATTAAGTCATGTTTTCCCCACCTTTTGCTGCCAATAGAAAGAGTAACTCTTTAAGGGTGTTTACAATGTAGTCCTAGAACTAAACACCTTTTTCAATTGACCAAAAAGTGAACCGAGTAAAAAAGAAGCCTTTATCTTGGCATTAACACTGTACCTGAACTTCAAAGGGGACTCTTTTTAGACCACTTCAGTTGTGATTTAGTCCACTTCAGTCCGCTTTACATTCACAATGTTGTTTTTTGGAACCCAATAAACTTTAGTATAATACTATTATAATATAATACAGAATAAAACATTATTATTATTAGTTGTAGTAATTGTAGCAGATGTATAATTATACAGTACATATATATAAATACAGTCTATAAACATTAAATTAAATCACAGTCTTTTGTGGTTTAATGATTACAATGGGTCATACTGCAATGTTTCATTTATATCAATTAATTGTGCAGTCATTCCGTAAACACGTTGCATATTGGTCAAAATATCTGCAGGGCTAAACAGCAGAATTATGTGTGACAGGAGCCTCCCACAGACTTTCACTATTACAAAAAGTGTCTTGTAGAGATGCACCGATTGCAATTTTCTTGGCCGATTCCGATTTCAGATTTTTTTCCAAGTGTGACCTGCCGATACTGTCTATATTTTTTCCGATTCCGATTTTCTTTCTAAGAACTATTGACCGCATATGCAAACAAAATCTACCTTTCTTCAATGCAAAATGTAATTTTCATAATAAAATAAATTATTAAACATTACAATTTCCCCCCAAACAAAGTTACAGGATCTTCTCTGACTTCTGATATATAAAGTGCTCTGTGACTGGAAAGAGGTAGAAATAGAAATTAACTGCAAATGAGTTGCTTTATATAACAAAACAGATGTCATTTTCTACTATTTTTATAAATGGACCTTTTTCTAATTTTTACTCATCTAACAAAACAATTCCAAATATTACAAGCCTATGAACAAAACTGAAGTGTCCAATACACTCAACATTGACATTATGCTTACGTTAGATACAAAATACCAGAGGTAAAACTGATTGCTGCTTCGGGATCGGCTTGTAACCGTCACTCACCCCCGTTTTTCCCGGGAGACTCCCGTATTTCATAACCATCTCCCACCCCCTCCCGTTTTGTTATTTCTCCCGGGAAACTCCCGTAATTTGTATGGCCCAAACCAAGTTATATGAATAATCACATCAATATATTATTCCAAGGTTGTCCAGTTGCCAGATCTTGTATGAAACGCATCCTACTCACACAATCGACGCACCATACACATTTCTAATAATTTGTGACCTCAACCTGGCAACCAAAACCCAGCTGCTCTGTTGAAATCTGCGCAGGCAGTAGACGCGAGAAGTTCAGAGAACGGCTGGTCATCCAGGGCCATGAATTCCATATTTTTCCTCGTAATTCCTTTGGTCTTTTTGCTTCTCACACCAAGGAAAGATAGGAGAGGCTGCTGACTTCTGGCTGGCTCTGAGCTCTGGCTAGCTTTAGCCGCTTAACTTTTTTAGCTTCTGTTTTAAAAGCGGTATTTTCAGCCGGGTTAGGGTGTTTTAAGTGTCTAATTAGGTTTGTTGTTCCGAACGTTATCGTGGTGGTACCCCCACGGTTTACTTTAGCCTTACAAATATTACACATTGTGAACTTTATGTATTTTTCACTCACAGTGAAGATCTTCCACGCCAATGACATGTTTCCATGCGGCTGTGACGTTATTGCCTGCACTGCTGGCAAAAAAAATGGACCAGCTCGGAATCGCAAAGACGTGAGACTGACCGGCCGGTTACCAGTCCGGGCCGAGCATGTGGAAAACCGGCTGATTCCGGTCCCTTACCGGTCGAACGGTGCATCTCTAGTGTCTTGTACATGGAAAATCATTTCACACATTGTCTGTCTATTGGAAGAGAGAATTTCTTTGACTTCTCTTCATCCACTGCTGAAGAAACAATGATCCATTAATGCTGTTATGCCTCCTTCAGTAGCTCAATCTCACACTGGTAATATTGTAAGCACTTATTCCTTTGGCAAGGCAACACGCTGTCTGGCTGACTGCCAACACTAATGTCTGAATTCTGTGTGTGGCCCTCAGCTCGGTGAGAGACATCCTGAAGCCCACAGTCTTTTGTCTGTGTAGCGTGTTGCATAGTCATGATGCTGTTAAAAGAAGATAGCACCTACACAATAAGTTTTTTTTATAAAGCTGTACATTTCAGAGATGTTTTGCAATATTTGGTAATGTGGGAGAGCTATTTTCCCCAAAATCTTCTTAGTTCCTGAGAGTATGCCAGGGCTCCATAAGCTTTCAAAAACTATAATACACAAACAAATAGAGGTGACATCTCAAAAGAGAATAAACTGCATGCCATGAAATGACAATCAGTCTTTCAGGAATCATTCACCTGACAGTTCTGAGCATCACATGCTGGAAGCCCGGCTAAGAGTTGGGCTCTAACAGGGCAATTTTAATCCCTGCAATACCACAAAGCGCATGCACAGAGATCAGTGGAGGACACACACGCTGCTCTTATACCTAGGATTAAAGTTTTAAATGGCTCCTGAATTAGACAGACATTTTTCAATCATGCATTGGTGGAAATCATTGCCGGAATAATTGCTTAAATCTTCATTCAAATTAAAGCAACTTTTGAAAAGAAACTGTCTATTATTAATACTTGACAGTCTTTGCATAATGTGGATTCAAAGAAAAACAAAGACATCCCAAGTTCCCAAAATAGGTTACTCTGCATTTACTTAAATTGCAGATGGTTTAAGCATATGTTGCTGCAAATTCCCCATGGTTTGCACAAAACAGACTCAGTTATACTCTCATAAATAAATAAATGTATTCCGGGATGTACAAAAACATTGGCTGTACAAAAAGACAAGCCACATGACACATTCAGCGAAGCCTAGTGCTTCTGAGAAACTTCAGAGCACTTTTGATGAGCAATATTTAGCAAAGGCCAAAGGTGTAAGGTGATAACCACAGGATCTGAGGGGCCACTGCTATTTCTGCCCTCAGCGGAGGAGCCTCCTGGGGATTATAGTCACATAGGATTGCAGGAGAACGGAGGTGACAAGGCTGCTCTCAATTCCTCTATAGCCTGAAGAGAGGTGTAAACAAGCCCTTATGGCCAGACAGAGACAACTTATTCTTCACAGTGAGAACTGCATGGGTGAAGACCTTTAAATCCAGTGGTAGAATTAATGGCTAAGTAACACCCCCATTTCCTAATTAGAGTCAGAATCCCTACTCACGGCAAGTACAATACTGACAATTACTAGAAAACAATTTTTGGTGGTTGTTTAACAAAGTAATAACACACAGTAACAGCACTGATTGCTTAAAATAACACAAAGGAATACATGTGCAGCCATTTATATATTCAATATATCTGTACTCTTCCTTGATACATTATCTGGCTGATAATATTATTATCTGGCAGATAATATTGTCGAACAGACAGATCCCAATACATAATAGGGTTTTCAGTACATAGTCATTTTACGATTTAAATATCCAGTCATTCACAAACTACTGACAATGATAGATATCTCTGGGGGAGTCAGAAGTCTGGTCATTATAAAGAGATATCCAAACAAACACCATCATAACTTTAGTTAGAGCTGTTTGCAGTCCGGCATTAGACATGAGCCTAGGGAGAACCTTACAACAATGATATATGGCTACCGTTACATTAGAGCCAACATTGCTGTGGTGACAGAAGTTGAACTGGCCCTGTCAAACAATGATCACTCAAAGATGCCAAACCCAAGGTTAGAAAAAATTAGGTCTGAGGGCCTCAAGGACTTGTGCTGGCCTTCTTATGCTCTAAGGGTTACTAATGATTTGGAATTTCAACTACGCTTGGAGAAATGTGTTTGATGGCCTGATTATCTGATGAAAATCCCTAGGGTTGCTTGGTGTTATTCAGCAATTATAAGCCATAGCTGTGGTTTTGCCTTGCGTAAGCCATTTCAATCCTTTCTGAACACATCTTTTATTAAAGATTTACATCTTAGTAGGGTATTGAGAATATCCCTACAGAATAATCAACCTCCACACTACCTACAGATTAATTTTTAAATTCTTTAGAAACTTAAGTGTAATTTTTGCTAGCATCACCAAATGGAATTACATAAATACATATAATGTTTAAACAATGTTACTGAACACACTTCCATCTGCCATTGTTTGGATAAACAAATAGTCCAGCTTGGTCTGATGACAAATCATAATAATAGTCTGAGATGGCAAAAACTTAAAAACATTTATAAATAAAAAAACTGTTGATGCTATTACGATTTTTCATAAGTTCAACCTCTAACCTGAACCCAAACCTAACTTTAAATTCTAACCCCTTACAAATTCAACCATGAAGAAAAAAAAACATTGAGTTTGGAATGAGATATGGTTTATTGGCAGGTTATTGTACAGGCTGTTGTCATACATCAGTCATTTGTATTGCATAAATAAATATGGAATGAGTACCCAAATTTGTTTACTGACGTTTCCAAGCTAAAATTAAATGCCTGTACTGTATTGCTTTAAAATTCTTTCAGTCGACTGGTTGGTCTCTTTGGGAATAAAAGTAATTTGTTTTTGTACAAGACAAGTCGTATGATTTCGGAATCACATATCAATTATTATGAGTTGTCATGTGATGTTGAATAATCCTGCCCCAAACTCATGCTATTGATGAAGACAATGTTGCCTTGTTGGGCTGATTGGATGCTCTTAACAAACAGAGCAATGTTTTGATAGCGCCACAAAGCCACAGTATTTAATGTGGACAATTTATTTTTTTCTCAGGAAAATCAAAATACAAATGGCTTACTGCAAGTTGTCTCTGCATATTACGCTGAAATAGGAGAAAGTATTTTAACAAAAAAAAAATAAGCTTCAGCTTTAATGAGAAGCAGCATCACCTTTAGACAGAGGTTAGATTCTAAAAGTTTACTTTTCTGTTAACTTTAAGAATCATGCAATTGGATTTAGCATTGTTTACTAAACTGGAAGACAGTATTACTATACAAGAAACAAACAACTCTGAGTTATAAGCCCACTAACAGAGCTTGCCAAAATCACTGTGAACGCAGACAAAATGGGAGATAAATAATACAGCGTAGCACAAAACTCTAATTAATAAAAGGCAGTTTTAGCGGTTTCTCAAAACAAAAATGCTGAGCAATGATAATGATGAGACAGCAGATGTCTTGTGACGAAACAGTTCTTAAAACTATTTCCCTGCATGGAAGTATCTGTTTTTCAAAGCTAAGTGACTAACTATTACTTGCTTTGAAGTTGCTATTAGGGCAGTGGTGGCTCAGCGGTTAAGGCTCTGGATTACTGACCAGAAGGTTGGGGGTTCAAGCCCCAGCACCGCCAAGTGTGGCCCTTGTGTGGCCCTTGAGCAAGGCCCTTGATCCTATCTGCTCCAGGGGTGCTGAATCATGGCTGACCCTGCACTCTGACCCCAGCTGGGATATGTGAAAAATAAATAATTTCACTGTATATATGCAGAAATGTATGTATAATGTGTGGCAATTAAATTAAATAATAGAATTTAATTAGCACATCCAGTGAACACAAAAATGTGTACTATTTCTTTGTACAGTATATTACTCTCTATAGTATGTCTTGCAAATGTTGTAGTGGATGTCATTTGAAAGCCAGTTTGTGTCTGCAACAGGTTAATCTATTGGCTTTCATATCCATTTGGGCTTAAAGAAATAGCTCCATCAAATATATTTCCCTGTATAAGCAAGCCAGGAGAAAGGCATGGTGAATTACATCTTCAGAATGAATCTAGAGAAAATTCAGTGTTAAAGTATAGCGTGCTTGTCTGCTTCTGTTTTGTTCCCAGTGCTGCTAAATCATAATGTTGGACTACAGGAGTGACAAAAGGGTGCTGACGCTGGTCTGGACTGCGTTCCAAATGGGATGAAAGTGTGTTTAAGGTGCCAAAGTAGGTCTACGTCTGCTGCCATAAAAACTCAGATCAAATCAACTTCCAGGTAGAGTTTATACATTATGCAGATAGGTGAAACATGGTGATATTAATGCAAATGATGCAAATGCAAATAGCACATTATATTTTATTAGTATGGCAAATTTTGGTGAATATTAACAGCTATTTCTAATAGATTCACTGGGCTTTGACAAGATGACCTGAAATGCATTAAATTGCTGCTGGGCCACATTATCCTGACCAGCAACCAACTCTATATGTATCCAAGCCAATTTTTGTAATTAATCTCTAAATTTGGGCTGTTGATTTAACACATAAATTCAGAGTAAAGTAGAAGGGAAAAAAAGTAATGTTAAAGTCATGGAACATTCCTACTTTCAGAGCAATTCAAGTACCATCTGTTTTCAGCAGGGGGAAGTAAACTACACTCAGGCTTGCTTGACATTGGCGACAGCATAAGATGGAAATGTGTTCTTTGTTAAAAAACAGAGATGTTGAGATGTATTTTTCTACATTTCAAACTACACTTAACTTGACACAGCAACCTAAAAAAGTTGTGTTTATGATGTTATGCAGCATAACTGTGAAGCTTGGAAAGCATCCGTCTGACACGTGAGTACATTGCCTTAGAAAAGCCCTTATAATAAATTTTTATAGGACAGATTGACGAATTAAATTGCTAATTGCAGACTGTAGGCCACTTTTTGTATTGTATTTTTAATGCTTTAATCGTTTACCACAATAATGCATTTTAATTGTTTGAATTACAATAAAAAAATTAATATAATAAAAATTGTAATATACTGTATATTATATGTATTATTATAAAAATTTATAATAATTGAATAATTATATATTGAATTATTGTTATTTGGGGGGCTTTCTCTGCAAATATTTTTATATGTGGAAAAATTGCGGTTAATTAATCAGCATGTCATATAATTAATCAAATTAAAACATTTAATCAATTGATAGCCCTAGTCTAAATTAATGCATTAAGGGATAGATCACCCAAATTCTCTTATAATTACCACACCCTCTTGTTGTTCCAAACATGTATGACCCATATTTTCTATACAGTGAAAGTGAATGGTGATTAAGGATAAAATTCCACCTTTTGTGTTCCTCTGTAGAAAGAAAATTATTTGTGTTCAGAGTAAATGATGAAAGAATTTACATTTTAGGTGAACTATCACATTAGTGTTCCAGAAGACTTTGTAAAGGCTAGGTATGTTTATAAGGGGTGCTGCAGTTGCAGATAACCATGTTAAAGTGGTCTAGGAGCATTGAAGGTGAGCTGGGTTCTACCCTGCTGCTCTCCACAGGGCTGGCTTGACAGGACAGTGGTGATGGAAGCACTTCTGTAAGTGTGTGTGTTCTTGTGCGATTGATGTGAGGGATAGCTGAGTCGTATATGCTGACACAGGTTCTTAAGAGGAGCAGGGTATGGATGCCTTTAGGAACCTTTACTGGATGTAGCAGGGCTGGTCAAAGAAAAAATGGACTCACAGTCACATTCATCTTAACAGTTACGAATTTTCAACTATTTTAACCAGCTCTTTTAGTCTTGTCAGTAAGTTCATCATCACTCTCTTTATTTCTCACTCTACATCACCCATTTTAGCTTGTAACTACAAATACTGAAGACCAAAAGTGTTCTTGCAGCTCAACTGGTAGTGCATGATGCTAGCCATGCCAAAGTTGTGGGTTTGATTCCCAGGGAGTAAATTTCTTCAATATGCTGTGTTACTTTTTATAAAAGTATCTACCAAATGCAGAAATGTAAATCTATCATTCAGAAGAGGCTTAAAGGCACAGAATCCCTTGATATTCACAGATGACTGAAAGAATGAAACAGGGAGGAAAGGGAGAGCATAATGATGGAGCTCTCCACCGCTTCCTTGTTTGTCTGTTCTCTCAGTGATGCAGAAAATAGGGGGCAGCTGATAATGGCATTTGGCCATAAGAAATGAAGGGAGCAGCAAATGAAGAGAGACTGAGTGACATCTGTGTAACTACTCTGCATTTTCCATTGGTGTCAGGCTAAAATGCCCAATCTAGTGTACAGCACAGCACTGGATGAAATCAACTCTATTTAAATGCCATGTGTCTGCAAGGTTGGCTTGCAGGTAAGTTTGTGACTTAATGTCAGTTGCATAATTGTGTAATGGTTGTCTACTGAAGAAGAAAATAGGAATTCAAGGTATAAAATTTGGAAGTGATCTCGGGACACACTGGAATATATTTACGTTTACTGACAACGTTAAATATGCTTGATTATGTAATGAGCTTTACTGCATGTTTTGCAAAGCGGGGAATCAATCTCCAAGTCTACGGTGGACCTGTTTGTTGGGAAATCTTCAGCTAGTCCTGGGCAGGCATTCCCTTGCCATCTGTAACAGGCTGAAAACACTCATACTACATACGGTTGTGTGCTAGTATAGCAGAAACATCCAAAGATGTTAAATTAGTGGATGTTGTTTTATGAGAAAGGCTGGTGCTGTGAAAAGTGCAAGAAGCCATTTGCCCTAAACTCAGGGGAGAATGGGAAGGTAGGACTGGAGCAGTACAGAGAGAGTCGGACACATGTGGGCAAGGCTTGTCTGTTCTCTCATCAGCTGAAAATGCAATTTAGCAGTTTACTGCAAGAATGCGAAACATTTCTGACCACAGAACAGCAAGGCATTTGCCAAGATGGCACAACAAAAAGGGAAAACAGCTCTGTTGTCCATTAGGACTCCAGGAATGATTACAACATCCCTTTGGTAGCGTCAGCTGAACTTTTCACATAAAAGGTCCATTATCAAATGCAGCAATCATGACCTTGCAACATCAGCTGACTGAACCACACAAGCCTCAAAGAAGAACATCATAATATAACTCTTTCTCTCATATTTACTGCCCCTCTTTCTCACTTTCAGTGGGTGTGTGCCTTTGATTGTGTATAGAGGGGTTTACATTTAACATTATGACAGATTTCTATAGTTTTAATCAATTATATGATTTATTCGCAGCATTGGGTTAATGAGAGGCACCAAGCTGGCCCCACTAGTCATCTAAGTATAAGTGAGTGTTGTAACATCCATTCTCAAGATATTACATCTCCAAATGGGCATCAGCATTATTTCCTACTCATTTATCTGTGATTCATATGGATTTCTTCGTTCATTTATAATCAAAGGTTGGTGCAAATGGTTGGTCAAGCAACTTGCTAGCACCACTTAGCAACTTTTTGAAAATGTTCTCTGATGAGTAGCAAAGATGCAAGGAGTCCCTTCATAGGTGCGCACGAGCCATTGGAATTGTATTATTAGCCTATCATTATTATTTAAAACATCTTCTTTAGTGAGAATGTCATTAGGACAGGGGCAAGATAATAAACACTTGAAACACTCGAATAAGAGAAATTGCTCTTATTTCTTATACACAAGATTATTATTATGCTTAGCTTATTTCGCATTAGAAAGCTACTTAATGAGTCATTGCGATTCAAAGTAATAATGAAAAGAATTGACTCACCGCTCGTGCTCATGATGTTGAAACAATAATCCAAGAGTAAAACTGAATGTCTAGACAACAGAGGTTGTCTTTTGCTTCACCCCCCAAAAAATCCAGTTATTCAGCATCGATTCGAGCCGATAGAGAGGAATTCAAAACTCGAAGGAAATTTTACAAAAATGTTCCCATGTTATTCCCGGACCACAAAAGGGCAATGAATACCTGGTTAATAACAACAACGGTGCGCTTTTTCCCCCTGGATGTAGCGTTTGAAGTCCTGCAACCCGTTTGAAAATGTTAGTTGAGTGTAGGGCGGATGACGGGTTGAAATAAAGCGGAATGTTGCCTTGTCACATTCCACAATCTGCTGCTGTTTCTCGTGTATATGCCTGAGATTGTGTTGAGCGTCACTCGGTGTTGGTTGGGAACAGTGGACGAGGCGCTGTCATTGTACTCTCGCGCTCATATCTATGGAAGCGCTCGCTGGGGTGACGTCAGGGCCAGGCAGCAGCGTGTTTCCACACACCTAATCTACACTGCTTGCGACGCGAGCGTACTAAGCGGCGAAGACAGCTTCGTTGATCAAACAAGTTCTATTTTGGTCGTTTGCTTGCAGTGGAGATGGGGTGTCAGGTCATACAGTGCAAAGTTGAAGGGTAGGGCTGGGTTTTTCGCAGATTACAGCTTTTCTTGTACTGTACATGGATATATAGCGCCCTCTTATGCGGAGTCATAATAAATACAGTGTAAATAAGCAGATCAATTAGCTCAGTTAACCGCCAATAAAAGATTTCCTCACTGTTAAAATAATTAATGACTATTATAATCACCAAAACTACTGTCAGTATTAATGAGACATAACAATTTTTCCTTACATTCATTACAAATATTTTAATAAATATTTTAAAAATGTACGCTTTTCAATTTTATATATATAAAAAAATCCATCGAATTGAGCTGCGTAAGGTTTAACAAAATTAAATCAATAACACTGTAAACGTTTTTTATTTTATTACATTTTAGTAGGCTATTTTTGTGTTATAAAATGTAAATGTTCAATCTTAATTTTGTTGTTGTTGTTGTTTGATTGTTTTTGTATTTTTTGTTTGTTTAATCGTCAATCCATAGACATTATTTAGAGAAGCGCCATACTTCACTTATATAAAAACGAGCCTATGAGGGAAAGACCACGTCTGTTCAAGAGCTTGCACTGTAAAGCTAGCTTTACCCCATCTGCTTTTTACAATTCTTGTTTTCTAGAGTTTTTTTTTTTTTTTGTTTTTTTTTTGTTTTCTGAACATTATTATTTTTATCTATTTTATACATAAAATAACTTCTGAACGATCAACACAGTTTAACAACAGTACAACCCATGGAAGAGACTAGTCCATCACATCCTCGTTTTCATTACGAATAATGACGTCGTTTATAGGCATATGTATTTGTTTTATAGGCAAAACAATACGCATGAAGTCAATGTTATCACTTGACGGAGTTTTTTCTTTCTTTCTTTATTGTGAGAGATTTTATATAATTTAAAATTTAGTTTAATAACGTCAATTTATATTTTAAATATAAGATTTAAATATTTTTGTTATACACTTACAGATATTTTAGCATATATTTAAGATTTTTGCATTTTAATTTCATAACATAATTAAATCAAATTAAATAGTGTGATTTTTAACAAACGTAAAATATTAAAACTATTTATTTACTTTTTAAGATTAGGCCTACCTTTTACAGGTAACATACACTAGTGGTCGCTATTTCATTACATTATGGCCCAGCGTCCACTCAACCTTTTGTGTAAAAATTCTCTGGCTCATTCGTGGTTCAGAACCTAGAGCCTAAGAAGAGCACATTGGTCAATCTGACCAATTTATTTTTTTTATTTTTATTTTTTTGTAAAAACACAGGGTTGAGTTGAAGGATCTCTGTGCTGCCCTGTCTGGGGACAGACTTGCGTTTAAAAGGAAATCTCTTTCTTTTTTGCATGTTGTTCTCTTTTGTGCGTTCTAACCTAAAAGTGATGTGTGTTACTGTTCATTTACTGTCATGTGTTTGTCCAGAAATAAAGGCCAAGAGGAAACAGCACAATGGAGGGATGTGACAGGCGCCTCTCGCACTCTACGTTTCTTTCTCTGTCTCTTGCTCGATTTTGCCTGACCATGCAATGCTCTCAGTCTGACACAAGTCCGATATTTTGACAGGGCCATAAGGTTAGTGTCTGTCACAGACCATATAAGCAGTCAGCATTGTTCTGCCTGTCACAGAATCAGCACTTTGTTGGGGATAGACAGTATCTTTCTCCTCAGCAGCAATCCCCCACACACTATCTGTTTAGATGAGTAGATCTTAAGATATTCTTCACTTTCAGTCAGAATGATTAGAATTCAATTTTCAATTTTAGACATTACAATTTATTTTTAAGGCAGGACCATTCTATAGTCCAGTTAAATATTTGATCAAACCACATGTTAGATATAATTTATTTGTTATAGGAATAATGTTAATGTACACAAGATGGTGTGAGTCCTGTGTTGTTACTCACTGTACACACAGAATGAATGTGACTGAATTCAAACTGACCTACTGACTCACTCCCTATAAGGGGATCATTCATTTATTAGGGACATTTCATCTGCAATATTGTTTGTTATCAAATTTGATATCCTATAATAGCATTGATTTTACAACCCACATATCTTTACTGGAGCGCAAAAGTGATGCAATCTTTACCTGGAATGTGTGTGTTGTGTGTTTCAACGGATGTCGTGGGCTATGCAGCTAGTCAGGGCATTTGATTTGCTCTTGTGCTGCAATAAAATATGACAGAGTCCACAACAACAGGATGTTGCTCTTTCTAGAGGCACAGGTACAAAGGGGCACTGGTACAAAGGGGCAATGGAATGTTCACATCCAGTTCCTCCCTGAACTCTCCCACTGAATGCTGCCCTGAGGTAAATGTACAAGCTGGACCTTATTGGCCTTTTATTAGTTTTTGCCAGAAAAATGCAATTGTATGAACCTTTAAATAAAAAATATAGTGTACACTGAGTGTACTGTATAATTCCCTTTAGAAAGGGAAAATGCCATAACTACATCAACAATGAGCCCGTTTTCATGCACACCATTCCACTTATTAGTACCAAAAACCAACTTTTTTGAAAATAAATAAATATTTCAGACAAAAGCAAGAAATCCACATTTACATGACATTTGAAATCTTCGTTTTTGACGTCAAACCGTGAAGAGTCATGTGCACAACACATGCACAAATTGGATGAGACACTTAGAATGCCGGATTAAGGTGTTTACATGCAATGCAAAATCGGTATAATGGGCAAAAAGCCTTAGCCTTACATTTGGCCTTACACCGATAAAAGGAATGCTGTTTAATGGATTTGCATGACCAAACAGGTTGTCGTCTTTTTAAGCATAATCGGTTTAAGAACGTTCAAGTAAACGTGCTCATTGTAATTGAAAAGAAAAGCTTAGCTTAGCTAAGAAAAGATAGCTGTGCCAAACTCATATGTTGCAGGGCATTGTCTAAAAGACACAATTTTGGTCCTTACTCATTTCTGACAAAATGTGTATCTGTAGTTACCAGCATTGGGGATGCTACTTTGAAACTGTAGCTTCCGAAGCTACAAGCTACTTATGACTTAAAGTAGTACTGCAATCAAGCTACACTTGAAAAATGTTGGTTCCTACACTGCAAGTTACTAACAAACACTTACAGGTAGTTAACATTAAAGCTATTTAAGAGAAAAATATTTTTTAAGTAAAGAGCAATACATTGAAACCATTTATTATCATTTAATTAAATATCACCTGATAGATATATATATATTTAATTTGGGTGACATTAAACAATTAGGGTGACAACATTATGGGGGGCCATCACTAGTGGGGTGAAAGGTGGTGAAAACACACAGCCCAGGGGGGCCCAAAAAAACTCCAGTAGTTACACTCAGAGTTAATTCGAAATCACAATAACATGCAATATTGCTGAAATAAGTCTCCAAATCTAAAACCTCCCCTCCCTACCCATAAAAATGGCTTAGTCCCAATGGTTGGTCATGCTATAATAATAACCTCAGCATGACAAACAGCTGAGCGACCCTACAAACTTGAAAGTCCCGCCCCAACAAGTGAACACCGCCAATCAGCATTCAGAACATTGATGGGGTTCTGAGAACAGATTTGTTTGTTCACTATGGCGATTCTGCTGTGAAGTTAAAGGATTGTTCTGGGTTCAATATATGTTAAACTCAATTGACAGCATGTGTGGCATAATATTGATTATCACAAAAATTTATTTTGACTTGACCCTTCTTTTAAAAGAACAAAAAAATCAAGGCTAAAGTGAGGCACTTACAATGGAAGTGAATGGGGCGAAGTTTTTAATGTTAAAATACTCAGTTTCAAACATATAGCAACAAGACCTAAACAGTATGTGTGATAACATGATTTTTATGTATATAAAATCACTTTAACACCACTTTTCTGTTATAGCCAATTTTACAACTGCCATGACAATGTAATGTCAGCAAGTCCTAAAACCTTAAAACTGTAAAAAAACAAAAAAACTTTAAAGCTAAAATAATACGTTTAAACAGAAGAAATAACGTAAGTACTTTATAAAAAGTATTAGCTTCCCATTTCTGCCTTTAAACCCTCCAAAAATTTGGCCAAACATTCACTTCCATTGTAAGTGTCTCAGAGAGTGAGAGCGAGACAAAAGTAACCCTTTTTGAGACAACAATGTAAAGAAAAATAGAAAAAAAACTCTCTGCCATTGGCTGGATAGCTCTGTAAATTGGCAGGCAAAAGAAATGCACACTCATAAACCTATCCAAAGTGGAACCCTTTGAATAAAATAGATTGCCCTTTGAAGGTCTCTGCGTTGCTATGTCTTTTCTGAGCGCTGAAGTAAAGCAATTATTGTTAATTTACACTTTACAAATTCATTCCATTATTAATTTTATCTGACTCCAATTTTATATTAATCTGACTCCAATTTATGTTGACCTCTAATTTAGATTAAAGCTCTAATTATTTTCTGATCATTCTTTAATATAAACTTTTTAGGTTATTGATTACTCTAAATCCTCTTCTATATATTGACTTTTTGATCTGTAATTCAAACAGAGTCTTTAAATGACTTTCTACGACTCGGCTCTCCTAGGTGGCTGTCCTACCTGGTTCTCCTGAGTGGTTTACTCTATTTAAGGCTCCAATATTCTAACAGAAATTCTTTAAATGGCTTTCTCCTGCCTGGCTATATTCAGGGCGGTTTCTCCTATATTAAAGCTCCAGTATGGTTCTGTTCTAATGTTCTAATGAAATTCAAACTGAAATTAGTTATATGGCTTCCTCCTATATTAAAGCTACAGTAATTAAATGATTTAGGAGGCATACAGAATAAATCAAATAATAACAATTTATTTGCCAGGTAGGATTTAAAATGTAAGTTACAAAATCAATCAAATCCAATTTTACATATGATCAGAATAAAAAAACATTCCTAAAAATAAAATACATATCAAAGAAAAACATACCTGACAATAAAAATTCAAATTGCAATTACCTGATAGAAATTACACATAGTAAACTGTGTGGGATTATCTGACTAAAGAGAACCTCGAGCTCTGGGCCAGCTTTCCTTAAATATCCAGACAATAAACATTGTGTACCAAATGGTATTTTCCATTGAACAATGAGAATTTGGGGGTGAATGGGTTCTTGGCTTCCTGGGGTTTAATCTTATTAACATACAGGCAAGGAGGGGGATAGACCTCCAGAATTATTCAGTAATTGGCAAAGACCTTATAACTTTGTTGTCATTTGTTTTACAAACCTGGGAAAAAGAACATTATACCAGACGCACAGAGAAATCTTAAATGATAGCAAACATGCCTAGTTACATTATTTGTTTTCATGGTTTTTCTTTGTTTAATTTTCACATATATATTTTGTGTGTCTGTGTGTGTTCCTTGTGGGGAAGACAAGGGGGAGAGAGAACAGCTGGAGTTTGTGGGGCAGAATGTGGATGGCAGGATGACTCAGGTGGACAATATTTGTTAAACTTGGGTTTTCACACAGTGATGTCTTTTGTTGTCTCAGGTGTAGGTATAATTTGTGAGAGAGTTTGAGTGTTGTTTTTCCCGGAAGTCTTGTTGTTCCATGTGGGCATGTGCTGGGTTGGCACCTAGCCTTACAGCTTTAACTATTAATATATTATTTACTAAAATGTATGGGAATACTTGATACTGCTGTTAAAGTATCAACATCTGAGAGACTAAGAATTTTGTGTTATATTGTTTGTATTTGTTTCTTTGCTCTTATTTTATTAATTACAGTTAGTCTTGAATAATTGCTTGAGAACTTGAAACAATGTTTAATTAAGAAATTCTTGAAGGCTACATGCATTGTATTAATGTAATTTTTTAAATAAAATAGTGTATATTACAATAACAGAATAGACTATTACTTTTATAGAGAAACGTCTCGGGTTACTTAAATGTAACCCTTGTTCCCTGATAAAAGCAGAACGAGATGCTGCGCTCAGAAAAGCGCTTTGGGAACAACTTTAGGTGTGACCAGCTGACCAGCAATGAACATTGACCGGAATGTATAGCCTCTGCCGGTGTAATCACTGGATGCACCTGGTACAGGTATATAAATAGATGCGTCACAGGAGCATTGTCATGTATTTTGCCTGAAGTGCAGTCCTGGGGCATCATCATAAGCGCAGCATCCCGTTCCGCTTTTTTCAGGGAACAAGGGTTACACTTAAGTAACCCGAGACATTCCCTTTCAAAAAGCTACACTTATGATACTGTGCTGAGAAAAGCGCTTTGGGAATGAGAAAACACACGCCACTGCACTGTGGCTGTCCAGACCCCCTACGGTTGTGTAGTGTGCTCACAAGAGCATGAGAGGTCTCAGACATGAGCTTGAGATGTCGACTCAAGGACATAAGAGCAAAATCTCACCCAGATTTTTTCCTCTACCTCGGGGTGGAGTTTCCACTCCCCCGTCGGTAATTTCTGTCTGGACAGTAAATCTGCTCCCATATGCCCTGAGTGACAGGAGCTTGCCCTGGGCACCAAGGAGAATCCGATGTGCCAGAAAATTCAGCTGACATGAACGTGGACCTCCTTGATGGTTTATGTAAGAGACTACCGCTGTATTGTCCACCCGCACCAATACATGGCAGCCTCTGGAGGAAGTATTTCAGGGCCAGAAATACAGCCATTATCACAGTTAATGTGACAATCGAGCTGATGACCCTCCCATTCCCCTTGAGCTGGATGACCACTTAAGACCGTTACCCAGCCCGTCAGGGAGGCGTCTGTCGTTAGCAACCTGAGACAACAAGACGCACCTAGAGTGGGACCCAAGGTAAGAAACTGGGGTCTGAAACACATAGAAAGGGAACGAAGCGTGTGGCCCGTAACCCTTATTTGCTTTAGGTGATTGGCCCTTGGGTGAAACAGTCTCATGTGCAGAAGGCCCAAAGGGATCACCATGGATGCAGATGCCATGAGACCTAGATTTGTTGATGCTGACGAACAGTGCAACATTAACCTAACCTGACTTTGCTCAGGGTGTTCTGAATGGGAATGATTCGAGCGGAAGACAATTGTGCCCGCATCGTGATCGAATTCCATATAACTCCCAGATAGGTAATTCCCTGGGTGGGAGAGAGAACGCTCTTTTTGACGTTGCATCTCAGACCCAGAGAAACCAGATGAGCTAAGACAATATCCCTGTGTTGGACTGCCAGTTCTTGAGACTGTGCTAGTATCAGCCTGTCGTCTATGTAATTCAGAATGCTGATGCCCCGGAGTTGCAAAGGAGAAAGTGCTGCATCCATGCATTTCATGAATGAACATTTTCGTGACTGTGATAGGGCTTGGCCGAATGGAAGAACCGGATACTGGAAGGCTTCGCCCCCGAAAGCGAACCTCAGGAACTTCCTGTGCTGTGGCAGAATTTCTAATATGCATCCATGAGATTGATCGTGACCAGCCAATCGTGATGTTGGGCTTGTGACACGATTGTCCTGATAGTTAGCATCTTGAACTTGAACACCCTGACTGAGCGGTTCAAGCCTCGAAGATTTAAGATCGGACGCAACCCCCCACCCTTCTTGGGAACCAGGAAGTATTTGCTGTAATAACCTGACTCTTTCTCTGGAAGGGGAACACGTTCTATGGCCTCTTTGACCAAGAGATTTTGCAGTTCTTTCCAGAGTAGACATTTACGGTAGTGGGGACCACGCCGCTGAAACACTGAGGAAAATTGAATTCTGTAGCCCTTTTCTGTAGCCCTACTGTTCTTAGGACCCACAGAGAAATACCTGGCAGAAGTTTCCACGCTGCCAGGTTCTCTGAGATGGGAATTAATTTTGACACTTCCTTTTGAGGGGATGTCGAGTGTTCCGTGTCCTGGACTAAGGCAGGAAACAGCGGTACACCCAACTTTTCGTTGGAAGCCTCTAACTCCCGAAACACCAGAGGCGGTGGGAATGGAGAGGTTTCGTGGGGGTACCAGGAGGGCAAAGAGGATGATACACGCGCCCCGTCCCGAGGGGAGCTACCCCCACAAGGCTGGGCTCAATAACGTCAGGGTTTCTTCCTCTTAGAAATTACTTCCCTGAGGTCTTGCTTTGGGGGCTATTGAGGGTGACGAGCCTGTCCCCAGTCTTTTTGAGGGGGAGCACAACTCGCCACGCTTTGTTTCTGAGCCTCCCTTCTAGCAGGACCGGGGCGGGTCTGGGTGGTCGACGGCCTCTCCCCCTGATTGTGGCGAGGAAAAAACTGCCCAAATGCTTCCTCGTGGCTTTTTGCCTCCTGGAACCTGGAGATAACTGGATTCATAGTGTCCCCAAATAGGCCAGAAGGCAAAACTGGGGCATCAAGAAGGAAAACTTTGTCCTTATCTTTGATGCCCGATATGTTGAGCCATAGGTGTCTCTCTGTGCTGACCAAAGCAGACATAGACCGGCCAATGACACGGGCTGTCTGCTTGGTCGCACAGAGAGATAGAGCCGTGGATCGACGAAGCTCGGAGAAAGCTTCCTCGTCGTGCTCGGTACCCGCACTCAGGTCCTTTAGCAGATCAGCCTGGTATGCCTGTAATACTGCCATAGTGTGCAGAGCAGCACCAGCCTGACCTGCTGCTTGATAATCCCTCCCTACTAGCATGGATGTAGTCCTGCATGGCTTTGTGGGGAGAGAGGGTCTTTTTTGTGATGATGCCGAACCCGGCGAAAGATAACCCGCAAGTGTCTCTTCAACCGGCGGCATCATCAAATAACCCCGTGTCTCAGCACCAACAATATTCCAATATATCGATGTTGAGGGCACGTTTACACGGGAAGTATAAGGTTTCCTTCATGAACGAGCGAGCTCGTCATGGAGGTCATCAAAGAAGGGAAGGGACTGATGAAGTGTTCCCTTACCCTGGCCACAAGACAGAAATCTGTCCTCTAACTTGGAGCATTTGGGGGTCTCTTGTTGGCGTGGCCAGCCTAATTGAAGCCTGGCCACCGCATGAGTAATCACATCGAGCAATTCTTCAGCTGATTTATCATGCCCAGAATCCTCAGAGGTGGGTAACTCAAAGTCTGCAGACTTAAGAGATTCAAGGTCCCCCTCATGAACCGAAGAGTCGCCAGCAGGTGTAAGGTTTAGTTCAGCAGGTGTAATGAGGCAGCCTTGTTATGGATCATGTGAATCAAATGAATTACTAACTAGTTTAATAGTTTTGGCAAATTAACAATAAAAAAAAGCAATTTTCACTTAAAAATATCCAACAGAAGAGAGTGCTAAAAAAATGGGGTGTAAAGTTAAGGTGCTCTATGGTCAAGAGATTCAAATTAATCCAAAAAAGCTAAATAACTATCGTACTCATATTGAATTAAAATTCAATAATTAAAGGGCTGTTTCTAGGCATAGGCGAACTAGATGCACCAAAAAATTTTGAAAAAAAATTTGTCTGAATATGCTGTGCAAGGCATCTTTGGAATGCAGGTGAAAGGGTGTACGTATCTGACTTTAATGAGGTTTATAAGGACTCTAGTGACATTTTTTTTGTGATGTAGGCTACGGAAAACAAGTTGGACCAGATGGATTACTTTGTTTTCCGTCAAGGAAAACAATCCTTCTGCTTCTGTTTTGTTGATTTTTAAAAAAAAATTACTTCTAGTTTGATTCATAGATCCGATTTAATGTGAAGTAGAAAGATATTCTGTATTTGCTGAGACATTATGTGAGAGTGTTTGTTTGAAGGTTGTCTAACTCTCTATGAGTTGTCAAAACCTTCTGACCTGACCCAGAGTCCAGCACAACAGGAGGTGAGAGGGCTGGGCTCAGAGTGAGAGAGTGAGAAAAAGAAAGAAAGAATAGTATTTAGGGGAGGAGTTTATAATCTTCCTTCAGAGAAAGCTCTAAACTCATGCAACAAGGGCAAACACACACAAGCACATACACAGTCCCTGCTCTGCTATATTCTCTACAGGAGCATTACACACGATCATGACGGTTAGTTTTAGTCAATTTGAGTGGAACTTTTCACAAAATCCACAAAGCACATACTGACATATCTATGAGGAACGAACTTTCAGCCGGGAGTAAGCAGGACAGAGGTATGCTCTTTCTCTCAAAGGCAAATTTGTGTGTGTGTGTGTGTGTGTGTGTGTGTGTGTGTGTGTGTGTGTGTGTGTGTGTGTGTGTGTCTGTAAATGTCATGTTAAAATATTTCTACGGTTTCAGTGAAAGAAGGGCAAGTTGATGGATAATAGTATGTTTACTCTGTACACTAGCTCGGGAGAGTCCTGATCGTCTAATCTTTAACATATTTAACATACCTCATAGTATCTCTCTTCTTGTCATTCTATCTCTTAACCTTGAACATTTGTTTTCCCTTACAGTCAACATATTGACTGGACTAAGTTTTGAAAATATTTTCCCACAGCAAAACACTATATAATTTGATGGATTCAAAAATGCCTTCAGCTTTCTTTTGAAGGTAAAGGAAGATGCTATACGAAAGTTGAAGACGTGTGTGTGTGTGTGTGTGTGTGTGTGTGTGTGTGTGTGTGTGTGTGTGTGTGTGTCTGTAAATGTCATGTTAAAATATTTCTACGGTTTCAGTGAAAGAAGGGCAAGTTGATGGATAATAGTATGTTTACTCTGTACACTAGCTCGGGAGAGTCCTGATCGTCTAATCTTTAACATATTTAACATACCTCATAGTATCTCTCTTCTTGTCATTCTATCTCTTAACCTTGAACATTTGTTTTCCCTTACAGTCAACATATTATAGTACATATTTTTCACTGACTAGGTTCTTAAAACGTATTCACCCTATTTAATAGCAACAATGGGTGCTGCTTGGACAGGGAGGGAGACATTTTAAACTTAGAGTCTATGTCCATATCTCAGGTTACAAATTTCTCCTGTTATTTAAACTGACATCCACACACTGAGTCAGTAACCCACAGCGAAACCACTCTACTCCACTGTTGAGTTTAATGCCACATGGGACAATTAACTTATATTTCCTCCAATAGACCCTACAATGTGCTGGCAAGCTACGGCAGCTTTCATCCTTTATGAGCATATGTTTCTAACATCTTGTAATTTATTAATGTACAGTAATATACTTCAACAGAATCAGTTAAATTGACTGGTTGCTATGCTGTTTAAACCCATGATTAAATTTTATTAACTATTTCATATGTCAGATAATACAAAAATAGAGGAATATTTTTAAGTTTTGAAAATATTTTCCCACAGCAAAACACTATATAATTTGATGGATTCAAAAATGCCTTCAGCTTTCTTTTGAAGGTAAAGGAAGATGCTATACGAAAGTTGAAGACGTATGCTGAGAAATACCTTGGCTGTTTACAGCAGCTCAGACTCACAAGATCTTCCCAGATTGAATTAGAATCTAACTGAGCCCTCTCTTACAAAACATTATGTGATGTGCAAGTTTATCCTGTGTGTATAAGTATCCTCTTTTTTCACTAGTGACAGGGAAACACATTCAATGCAGTTAAGTCTAGACAATAAGACACTATTTATGAAATATAAAAACAGAGAAAAAAAGAGGTTTTGCAACTGTAGCTTTCTTAAGAGCCAGACATGTTAGTATGATCATCATGGAGCTGTCAGTCTGAATATCACTCAATAAATTAGTAGATTAGTAGAATGAGGTGCACCAGTTTAATCAATTCCAATAGATTGTCAGCAATGCAAAAATGCTTCTGCTCCTGGCACAGATAGGCACTAACCAGCCCACACAAATACGCCAGCAGCAAACAGTGCTTCACTCGTTTGTTGAGTAGACACAGACAGGAAAAGGGAGAGAACAAAATAGGTGGATGTAAGAAATGAGCAGTAGAGAGCATGCAGTTTAAGTACAAGCGGAAGATGGAAAGGAAGAGAGAGAGCAGTGATGGAGTGAATTCATAAATAATACTCTGTGGAGTTAAAGTGGATCATTCTCCAAGCTGACTCTATTACATTTCAAGCTGGATGTGTACATAATGGCATGCTGCTGTTGTCCTGTTCCGTGCCTCAGGAACTGCTTCTCATTTTCAGGTTGGTCCCATCCAGCCTTTCATATCATTCTGCCATGAGAAGAAAGAGTAACTTTCAAAGGGAGACATCACAGTGTTTCTGTCAGTCATGGTTAATAGATTTAACCATGAAGGTAATGCAGGATGTGTACTCCGGGCCGATTTGTGTGCCTTGGTGTGCACAATGCTCAGATTGCCTGTTGTTACTAATTACGCACTGAAGTTGCTGTGTGAGCTACTGGTATTGTATTGTTGCTTGTGTGATTTTAGATAATTTACTACCAGCTGTTGACTAATACCTGTACCAATTTGACAGTCCATTATCCATGAGCATTTGGAATACTTAAATGTCAGCTGTCTTTAGGCTGATTCAGAATGAAGGCTAACAATTTTTTACCATGTTTGCTGTTGTTTGCATGCACACAATGCCTTCAGTTTTGGTCTGTGTAATGCATTATTCAAGGGCTGTGATAATGTCTTGCTATCTGTTTAAGCAGTGAAATATTTCTGTCACTCAATGTCAGTTTGATTAAACATTTACCCATAAGGTTGCCTCTTATTCATCATTTAGTTAATTTAATAACACTCCCCTAATCACCCCCCCCCCCCCCCCCCCCTCCCTCCCTTTCAATAGCGATATCACCTGATGAGCTTGATGCCTTGTATGACCCTACATACAATTTAGCAGGTGTCAGTGAGCTCTTTCCAACCAATGACATCATGCCAGCTGGTAAGAGGATTTCTTGAGTAAAGCATTGGTGTTTTAGAAATATATATTTTTTTTAAATATTTAATGCTTTAGTCTATATGTCTATATGACAGTTTACCTGATACACAACATTTGTAGGACATGCACATTGTATATGTTCAGTCATGTGCTAAGGAACTGTTTGTGACATCCTCTCTTTTCAATGGACAAAGCTGGGAAGGTCATACCCATCCGGAAATGAGAAAGAGGCTATTATTTTAGCCATCTGGCTGATATTTATAGAGCCATTATGATATGGCTCACACTTCCTGTTTATGCACAGAACATTATGAGATTGTAAATGCAGCCCTGATATTTTTTAATCATAAAACATTTTAATTAGTGTCTTTTGTATCATGTTTTGTTATAAGGAACTGTATGATGATGACAATTTACATAGAAGGAACATAGAACCTGTAGAAATTAAGACAAGGGGACATGCCAATGTCCTTAATTATTCAATCCTTATTACGTTAAATAAACTCACAGAACTTTTATCACTCTACAGCCTTTGTTTTTTTTTTTTTTATTTTTTTTTTTTATAAATAAATAAAAAACAGGTTAGCTTGAGTAACTTTAAGCTAACATGAACAAAAAGGTAGTGCTGAGGTGCTTTTCACATTCACAGAGCTACAAGTCAACTGCAATTGCAGTGTGAAAAGTTGCGCTGATCTCAGTTACCTTTGTTTTGGCCTAGGAGATGAGGAAGCAGAGGCTGATGCAGAGGTGGATGCAAAAGGCAGAAGCAAAGAGAGTTACTGGAAAAAGAGGAAGGCATTCAGTGGAAGTGGCACAATATCTTCAATGGGGGAACACTTTTCTCCAGGTACTTGCAGCATGGTTTTCTTTAGGTGTTTTTCCATCATCAGGTCGAATGGTTCTGAGCATGACTGAATGACTGAAACGACACCAGTACAACATGATCACACAAGAAATCAACATGTCACATCAAAAAGTACATGCACCCTGAAATCGACATTGAAAAAATACTGCCGAATTATGGACAAACGGCATAATCAGACATTTTTGCATCAATTTGTGAAGGTGTTCACCTTTTCCCCTGATAGTGTGTTAAACAAACAGCATTAGAGACATTGGTCCTGGTCCCATGGTAACATAAAAGTAATTACTTTCACATACACAGTAGTTAGCGCAATTCAGAGGTTGATTGTTAGGTTTAGGGTTGAGGTTTGGAGGAGGAGTTAATAGAATATGAATTCCTGTTTACTGTATTACACCATTTACAACTAAAAATACAACTCAATTTTGGTGCCACTCTGTGTACATTTCACACGAAAACTGAAGCTCACACTTGCCCATATATTCAACAATGCTTCCAGCTTCGCCCACTAGGGGCAGCAATTTTTGTTTCGCTCAGGGCGATTTCATCAGCAGAACATTCAACCTATTGTCACCAAATTTAGCAGTTCCATTAGAACATGATTTTTGATGGTATGATGACAAACCATTCCCTGTACAGCTTTCTCAGCATGGTTAACTAACTTTAATTACACAGCGAGTCATGATTGGTCACTAGTCATTGTCATTCTAGTCTTGATTTTGCAGCACCACTATGGAACAAGAAACCGTAACCTTGTCAATGAGCCTGGATCATTACAGAACAGCACAATTCAGCAAAGATAACTGTTCGGCCTGATGATTAAAAATGCACCTTTTGTGTAGTAGCTCTCAGTGGAAAAAATGGCCTCCATCTTCATAATAGCCTTTTATGTCTACACTTATTCAGCACACTCTCGTGTCTAATGCCAGAGTTCTCTAATGTGCATACTCAGTCTAATCTTTGCCTTAATGTAAGGTCTTTAGTGATGTGGTTGCTTATAGTGCTGTTACTGCAAAAAAATCACATTGGTATGTTAAGTGTACCATCACTTTGATGTTGTCTATAGACATCACACCCTACATCACTAGAGCATTCACATTACAATGCAATATATCATAAATTTAGGCTTCTTTGTAATGGATACTTAACTCCATTCCCTTTTGTGTATTGGAGATATAATTTTGATGTTTAGTGGGAAACGACGATCCACTGTAAAGCCTGACGGTGAGCTTCAGGAGGCATTAAGGACCAGACTCAGAGTAGTAGAGAGCAACAGTCAGGATGTCGTCCAGCTTTTCAAGGTAGACACTGAAGTATCCTTGCAAAACATTAACTTATTACTGTTGATTGTGCAAATCTTTTCAGTTTTTATTGAATCACTGATTATTGATACTATGCACACAGGATCTTTCTGCACGGCTGGTGTCTGTTCATGCTGAGAAAGACTGCTTTGTCATCACCTTTAAGACAGTTGGGGAGATCTGGAAGTTCTCCACTTACCTAGCACTCGGTTAGTGTCAATGAATCAAATTATACATTTATCATCCTGGAAATATTCTAGCCACTAAATATACTTATATTATATTCCAGGATATGTGGCAAGATGTCTTGAGAACTTTCTCTGTGACAAGTCATTCTGGCTGAACCCTGCATTGCTAAGTGATGTGGAGATCTGTGTAAAAGTGGATGAAGATCACTTAGCTACTCTTTATCTAGCACTTCTGCTTCAGGAAGGTAGAAGGACCTCAAAATCTTACTGATGTAACAATCAAATTCATGACCTTTAAACACAGATTAAATAGACAAACTGAAAGAACTATTATGGTCAGATTAGATCTCTGCTATCCTGTTCTAAATTCCATTGAAACACAAGCATATTCAGAGATCAGATTAGTTGAAAATGAGACAGGTTAAAAAGTGATTGGAGGCTCCTTTTGTTTGTAGACTCATCATTTTGTTTAGTTTTGTTGGCATACAAAATATCTTGCTTCTGATAATCATTATCAAATCAAAATCAAATCAAATCACTTTATTGTCACACGACCATATGCACAAGTGCAGCACTCTTGTGTGCAGTTCCGAGCAACATAGCAATCATGACAGTGATGAGACATATACCAGTTTACAACAAACAACATATTTACACCACACAATTTACATATCAAATGTACACATAATTACACAACACAATAATAATATACATGTACAGTAAACAATACACAGAGAATAGAATACACATACACATAGAATACACATGCAATAAAAAAGTATATCAAGTGTAGAAAAAATATACAGTATATTGTATTTTAAAGAGAATATAATATATGACAGTCCAGTGTAAGATTAATAAAGTGAAGTGATGATGTATATTGATCATGAGAGATCAGAAGTGTTCAAAAGTCTGATTGCTTTCTGATTGCTTGCAAATTCTGATTACTGCTCACACTGTCAACAATCTCATCCATAAAGTCTATTCTGACTAATCATAATTATAGTATTTATTTAAAACAGTTACATTGAATATGTTTTCTACTTAAAGGAATAGTTCACCCAAAAATGAAAATTCTGTCATAATTTACCTGCCTTCATGTTGTTCCAAACATGTACATCTTTCTTTTTCCATGGAACACAGTTAGGCAGTATGCTAGAGTCACCATTCACTTTCATGATATCAGTCTGATTTCTGTTTGTAGGTACATTCTTTGCCAAGGCTTTATACAACAGTGACTGCAGAGAGGAGGAAGAGGAGCTGACCTTTAAGAAGAATAACCTGATCATGGTGAAAGACATAGGACAGGAGGCCATGTGGGAGGGTACGCTGCTGTCCACGGGCCAGCATGGTCTAGTGCCCGTGCATGCTATACAGCCTCTGCCTTATCCTTTCTATCAGTGAGTGACACTGGTTTTCTAACTCTCTAAGCTCTTTTTAGACACATTAGAGGTTTTGTGAAAAAACAGAATTGTAGCAACACATGTCTGGTTGGATGAATATGTAATTGATTTATCTACTCTATGTTCTACTCTACTATACTAGAAGTATACTGTATAAGTACAGTGTTTAATCCATACAAATACAGACAGTTTTTTTCCTAGGTGGTTTTTTAAGAAATATTCTGGAAATACAGGAGGGATTCCAGTTACAGAAGGCTTCTTTAACCATCCCATCGGTGAGATTCTTCAAAGTATTGGAAGACCATTTCTAAAAAAAAATTTGCTCAAAAATTAAAATTCAGTCAACATTTACGCTCCCTCATGTTATTCCAAACCAAATTACTTTCTTTCCTCTATGGAACACAAAAGGAGATTTAAGCATGATGTTATCCTCAGTCACCATTCACTTTCATTATAAAGGGGGAAAAAAGGATGCAATGATATTAAATAGTGACTGAGGCTAACATTTTGACTGTGTTCCACAGAATAAAGAAAGTCATACAGGATTGAAACAACATCAAGGTGAGTAAATGATGACCAAAAGTTCATTATTAAACTAACAATCACTTGAATTATTATTAGACAACTAAAATGTTGTATCACAACAAATCCCTCCTTCCTTTCAATTCCCTTTCAGTGGTGGGTACCTGTGTGGCAGTAGTGGACCATTACGCGATGGCTAAAGATGAGCTGCACCTACACAAGGGAGACCTGATCAAGATTGAGGGGTTTCTTTTCAATACTCTGAACGTGTTTATAGGAAGACACCTCACCAGTGGAGAGACAGGATTTGTTCACAGGGCCCATGTAAAGCCAGAGAGAATCAAACCTCTGTAAGTAAACAGTTACTTCCAAAACAATGCAATTGTTTTTAATTATATTCATAGATTTAGCATACGCTTAAATTAATGACCTTCTATATAAAAATAATTTATTTAACATGCCTCTCAGCAATACTGACATACTAAAAGAAAGCGAACAGCTGGCAAATTCTATTTTATTCTGTTGACCTTTGCTGAATGTGACTCTATCTAGCTTTGGGTGATGTGGGTGTTGGAAGGGGGGCTAGTGGAGATATGTGATGATGTGATGAAGAGATCCGAATGAGAGTCATGTGTTTAATAATGTTGTCTTTGTTTGCCTCTCACAGCAATGGACAATTGGTCTTTCTAAGTGAGGAGGAAAGGGAGGGCCTTTCTAAACTTAACCCCTGTATTGAGTCCTGCCAGTCTGATGTACTGGCCAATCTCTACTCTACTGACATAAACACTGTGTACAGATTAGGTGAGAGATTGCGCATTGCCTCTCTGGTAGATCCACTATCAAGAGTTTAAAGGGAAAATTTAAAAAATCTGTAATTATTTACTTAACCCTTATGTTGTTCCAAACCCATATGACTTTCTTTCTTCAGTGGAATACAAAAAGAATATTAGGCTCAGTATCCATTCACTTTTATTTAGTTTTTCCCTACACAATAACAGTGAGTGGGGTCTGGGGCTTACACATTTTTTTCTCCCACAGAAGAAAGAAATTAAACAACATGAAGCCGGGTTTTGGGGACTTTAGTGGAGACAACTTTGTTAATGTAACTTCACTTCTTAATGTTTATAAAATGACTCTTTCATTCTGCAGATAGACTGGATGACTCTGATTTTGCGTTTATTAAAAACCATCCAAAATCAGGTAACTTTTTTATTGTTAAGAACAACATTTGAGGTTGTGTTGCATAAATATGCTTTTGTCACTGCTTTGTAAAGTTCTAACAACTTCAAGCTGAATAATTTCCTAAAAAGATAGTTTCCCAAAATAAAAATGGTCATAATTTACTAAATTTCATGTTGTTTCAAGCCTGTATGACCTGTATGACCTACTGTGGAACACAAAAGGAGATATTAGGCAGAATTCAACCTCCAGTCACCAATCACTTGTGTAAATGATGACAGAATTTTCCAGAACTACCCCTTTAAATAGGATTCAAAATTCTGGCATTTACTTTGTGTACCCTGCAGAGCAGAATACCCCAGTGGATCAAAGAAAGAGCACTATATCAGAAAAGATTGACACATCACCCTACCACTCATCCCCACGCCCATCATTCCATGCCTCTCTAAATCATCTGAAGCGGGACTCTGAGGTCCTTTCCTTCAGCCTGGACAACACATTCCAAGAGATGGATGAATATGAGGAAGATCCTGCAAGCTTCAAGGAGGAGTGTATCTGGGAGCCCGATGAAGCCGAGAGGTGTGATCCAATCCTGACCCTCCTCAACCTGGAATACTTCCAGGACTTCTTTCAGACTCTTTACGACCTCTCTTACTCTTTCCTGGACACTGTCTTTGGTGGACTTCCAGAAGACGTGGTGCTTCATCATCTGGAAACATTGCGAGA
The DNA here is from genome assembly GCA_032164185.1 of Moxostoma hubbsi. Classification (NCBI taxonomy): domain Eukaryota; kingdom Metazoa; phylum Chordata; class Actinopteri; order Cypriniformes; family Catostomidae; genus Moxostoma; species Moxostoma hubbsi. The sequence continues at coordinate 19,076,189 of JAVLUX010000016.1, forward strand.
AGGGGCTAAGAAAGGCAGGATGCTTTGGGCCCATCGGCGAGCCTGCTTCCTCCTAGGTAGGCTATGTGCAAAGAAACTGAAGTACTCACAGGCACGAGTGTACTTCGAGGAGGCGTTAAAAATTCCCGTAAATGGTTTTGATGACCAACCACTTCTAATTTCCCTGTACACCAATCTCACTGCTGTTTATCTGAAACAGAAGATGATGGACAAGCTGCCATTTACACTGGAAAAGGCCAGTGCTCTGATTCTGTGTATTCCATGCCACAACTTCTGCTCTGTGGATGAGTTCGAGTTGCTCAAACACATTATGCGTAAAGCCATAATCGAAAAGGATAAGTACCTAGAGGCTCGGACTTGTTACCTCTCGCTCTCTCTCTTCCTCCATCTAAGCAAAATAGAAGATGCTTTGCCTTTTGTGGAGAGGCTTCAGTTCCTTACCATCACTTTGTCTGCAGAAGCACGGAGGCCTGTTGCTCCAGTGAATCTCAACTGGATACTGTGCAGGCTTTATCATAAAATGTATTTGCCCTACCTCACACTAGCCTCTCTAAGCCTAGACTCTGGACAAGACCATTCCTTGGATGATGCATTCCAGAAAATTGAACTCTTTATCAAAAACTCAGTCAGGCTTAATCCTCACTGGAAGGAAAGTACTTTGGTTCTTCCTGCACAGCTGGTGGTCTACCTTCAGCAAGCCTTGTCAATAGCTTGTCGTGGCGAAGATCTGAAGACTCAGAGGGACCTTTGCATGTGCCTGGCTAGTGTTTACCAACAGCATGGTGCTCTAGAGAAAGCTGTGCCCTTCGCCCAACAGGCAGCGCAGACAGGAAGTCGAATCAATAAGGAGGAGGGCTTTGAGGCATCAGTACTACTGGCCTGGCTTTTGGTTTTAATGGACAAACCTGAACAAGCTCAATCTACTTTGCATCCTTTGCTAAAATCTTTGAATGAAACAAACAGTCCAACGCAGCGTGGTGTGGTCTACAACCTCCTAGCCATATGCCTCCGCAAACAAGACAGAGTTAAGGAGGCAGCAAGGAACTTTTATTGTGCTCTGCAGATCTCACGAGAAAATGGAAACAAGCGTAACGAAGCATTAGGACTGGCTAACCTGGGTTGCTTGTCTCTATCTGTAGGGGCCTCATGCCTAGCAGAGTGTTTCCTACTAAATTCCCTACACCTCTTCCAGTTTATTTCAGAGAGTCCTACAGATGAGGAGCATGTCCAGGCTCTACTCTGGCTGGGCAGGAGCTACAAGGATAGAGGAGGGAGTCAGCAGGTCAGGATATGCTTCGAACTGGGCCTCCTTATTGCCATTAGTACCAAAAATCTCCACAGTAAGTAGAACACAATATTTTTTTTTGCTTATGTAGCTTATATGAAAATGTTTCAAACGTTCTATTTTTGTAATGTAAAAATTAGGGACGTCTCGATACTAATGCTGGTATCGGAATTAGTCCAATAACGTGGTCATGTACTTGCATTGTGCACTTTAAAATGCTCTGATACCAAAAACCAATACCATCTGACATACGAATGTCATTCCATAAACATTCAGCACACAAATTAAAATCACACTGCATCCTTGTGTGATTATTAATCCACAAAGGCTGTGATTAAATTAGATAAATATTCTGTAAAATTGCATGTGCTGCTTGCTTCAAATGTGAGCGCTTGTGAATGTGTGATTGTGCTGAATCTGGCTGCTCATACCTTTTAGAACTCCTTGGCTCATACGCAGGTGTGGCCCATCTAATTCCCAGGTAGGGGTAAGCCCCACCTAAATATTGATCCATTTGAAAACATAGATCCATACTATAAATTGCCAATATGTAATTTGTTTACAAAAATGAAACATTTATTTAAAAGCAGGTTTAGAACAAGTTTTATATAGCTGAAACCTCCGTAACACTATTTTGATATAGATCTAAGACATGCGAGGCAAAGAATCTGCTGCCTTCCTGAACTCCACTAAGCCCCTCATTTTTCCAATGGGAATCTGTGATCAAATAAGGTATTGCAGTGAGCCCTCATTTAGACACATTGGAGCCGATTCTGGCCATAAACTTAGAGCCAAAGCAAAGTTATGGGAAATATTGGAAACATAACATTTTATTCGGCTCAGTACAACAGAGAGCCTAGGCTTTTTAACATACAATTTTTCGTCATACAATACATACAATGTCTTATCATCTACACTTGTCTTTTGATTGCCAAACTATTTGTATGTCTGGCTTGTCAGGACTAAGTTGTTTGATGACCAATTTGTCTTGAATTTGCAATAGAAATTATAAGCTGTTACACACACACATTAATTGATAGCACTTTCCATGTTCGCATTATGTCACACTGCTACCACACACTAATACAACTTTAGTATTTTAGAAAAATATTATGTCAAAAAGACTTGGCTCTCTGTTGCACTGAGCCGAATAAAATGTTATGTTTCCCATATTTAATTTTTCGTTCTTAGTGAGCAAGGGGACAGGGGATATGTATACAATAGCGTAGGTGTATGCAATTTGAAACATTTCTACTGCAAACCTATTCACAACTTGAAACTGATTGTGATTTAAAACATTATTATTATTAGCATGTATTTTATTTATTTTAAGTTCTGTGAAAATGTGTGAATGGCTTACAGTTCTGGTTATGTATGTAGATAGATATTTCATCATAGATTTCTCTCTCTCTGCTCCATGGGGTTCTTCAACAACATTTAAGATTAAAAAATGACATTTATTTTTTATTTTATTATTTTTAACCCCTTTTCTCCTAAATTTGGAGTGCCCAATTCCCACTACTTAGTAGGTCCTCGTGGTGGCGTGGTTACTCACCTTAATCCGGGTGGTTGGGGACAAATCTCAGTTGCTTCTGCTTCTGAGAAAGTCAGGCCACACATCTTATCACGTGGCATGTTGTGCCTGACATCACAGAGACTCCCAGCATGTGGAGGCTCATGTTACTCTCCGTGATCCACAAGGAGGTTACCCCATGTGACACCCTGGATTCGAACTCGAGACTCCAGGGGTGGTAGTCAGTGTTAATACTCGCTGAGCTTTCCAGGCCCCCTAAAACAACTTTTATTTAAAAAAAAAATAAAACAAAAGACTGGTATGGGATCAGTGAGTACTCAAACTCATTCTCAAAAAGTGAAAAAAAAGAAACAAACAAAAAAGGTATCCGGACAGCCCTAGTAAAAATAATAATATGTTTCTTTTTTAAAATGTAGGCCAAATGGTTGTGGGAAAAGTTCTCAGTCGACATTATGCTGACTTGCTGCTATATGGACAGTGTATTGTTTACTATGAGCACTGTGTGGGGGTGTGCAGAACTCTGAAGAATAAACAACTAGAAGGAGAGTACCTGGAGCTCCTCAGCAACCTTTATCTCTCACTCAACAATGAGAAGTAAGAAGTACAATATACTCTCATACTACGTGATTACTACACAATTATAGTATTACTGTCAAAATTATATTTTTGACCTCTGTTCAAATGTTTGGAGCCTTATACAGTTAAAGGAGTGAATCATAAATTCCCCCAAAAAAGTAATGTGTATGGAAAAACAATTGCAGGTCTTCAAGAAAGTCTCTTGATTACTCAAAGCAAAGCTTAAGGATCTCTATAGATCTGGGGAAAAGACAGGAAGAGTCTGAGACATGGCTGCAGGTGGGCCGTATCTACTATCTGATCTGTGAGGATGAACTGGCTGATATGTACCTTCAGGTAAGACAGAGGGTGGAAGAGTTGCACTGAATAAAAAAATCTTCTATTTTTATTTGTTAGATTGACTCTTTTTTTCACAAATTTCCATGAAATTAAATTAAATAATCTTTTCAAGAATGTACATCATAATAAATGAAGCATAACATGAAGAATTTGATGTGTAATGTTAAATTAGTAAACCAAAATGACAATTTAACTTAAATTATTTCACATATATGCTTAATTCATAATAATGTGCATTAATTAAAGATTACTCAATTCAGTTTGATGAAATTTGTCATACAACTGAAATGTGTACATCTTGAAATAGACTCAAATGTTTTTTAAGAGTGTAGACTACTGCAAAAGGGGTACAGTCAGGTGAACTATTAATTAGTGGTATAATTTTGTGTATCAGTTTCTAAAGTATGCCATCAATTCTAATCTTTGAATCTTTAGTCTGTGGTAATCTATAAAGGAAATCATCTCAGTTACTGTCATAAACTCCATTCACTGATGGAGGGAACGAGATGATTGTCGATGTAGTGGACTCATGTCTCAATGTAGTGACACTAGGGGTCGCTCTTGAGAGCCTCGAAACACCTGTCTTTTAGAAAAGGCCAATGGGAATTGGCGAGTGGAATTTGCATGCCACTCCCCCTCACCAGCCACACATGGAAGAAGCACGGTGGTAGGTCCTGCCTCGAAGGGGAGAAGCTCTACAAACACAGCGACCGGGGGCAGAGCTCTCTCTGCCCAAGGGAGACCGTACCGTGGAAAATGCATCACAGGGGGTTACCAGAGTAATTGGCACCTATGGAGCACCTATCCCAGTACAGGGTACATTATAACCATGGTGGGTCTGTCTGTGAACTCCTCTGCTGAATTCACAAGCCACAGGGGAAGGATCCAGGGTCCACAACTTCGTGAACTAGACCAGAGATAAAAGCGCACGTTTTTGCCTCAGGGAAGGGGAAAGGCACTATACACAAGCGGTACACCTGGCCAGCTGTTCCGTAATACCAAACTCTCCCTGTTCATAACTGAAAGAACACGTGACGAAACCGGCTCAACCCGGAGATTGTAAAATCTCGCAATGGTATTGGGTGTTGCCCAGCCCGCTGCTCTGCAGATGTCTGCTATAGAGGTGCCATTGGCCAGTGCCCACGAGGATGCCACACTCCTTGAAGAGTGTGCTCAAACTCGCAAGGGGGCAGGCACGTCCTGTGTCTGGTAGGCCAATGCGATGGCGTCCACGATCCAGTGGGCAAGCCTCTGTTTGGAGTCAGCGCTCCCTTTCCGCTATCCACCAAAGCTGACAAAGACCTGCTCAGAGCATCTAAAGCACTGCATGCGATCCAAGTAGATGTGCAAAGCCCGCACCGGACATGGATAGCAACGATAAGTCTGGGTCTGCCTCCTCCCGGGGCAGCACTTGCAGGCTCACCACCTGATCCCTAAACAGGGTTGTGGTAACCTTGGGCACATAGCCCGGTCGGGGTCTTAGGATCACATGATAGTCATCTGTACCAAACTCCATGCACTTTTAGCTGACAGAGAACGCTTGCAGTTACCCGACCCTCTTGATGGAAGTGAGCGCGGTCAGGAAGGCCATCTGATTCCAGGGGCTTGAACAGGGCTTCTCCGAAGGCCCAGCAGGACCACAGAGAGGTCCCATGAGGGAAAGAAGCGTGACCTAGAAGGGTTCAGCCTCCTGGCAACTCTCAGGATCCTGATGTTCAGGTCATGCTTGCATTCAACTTGTCATGATGTGCTGCTATAGCAGCTACGTACACCTTCAGAGTTGAAGGGGACAGCCGCTTCTCCTGCAGGTAGGAATGCACATCTCTGAGGGTCTTCGCTATAGGAAGAACACCACTTAGCGAACACATGCCGCTTCAAGGAATACAGCTGCCTTGTAGAAGGAACCCTGGACTCAGTGATCGTGTTTAACCAGATGTGGAGATTCCAAAGAATGAGAAAAGAGATGCTCTGAACCAGGGAGAGCTTGCTTTTTTCCCAGTTGACCCGAAGCCCAAGACGGCTGAGGTGCGTGAGCACCAGCTACCTGTGTGCGCACAGCCACTCTCGAGAGTCTGCTAGAATCAGCCAGTCATCGAGGTAGTTGAGTATGCAGACACCCACTACCCTTAACGGGGCAAGAGCTGTCTCTGCGACTTTCGTGAAGACGCGAGGGGACAGGGACAGGCCGAAGGGGAGGTCCTTGTACTTATACGCCTGGCAGTCAAAAGCAAACCGTAGGAGGGTCTGTGTCGAGGTAAAACAGGGACATAAAATTATGCGTTCTTCAGGTCTACCGCCGTGAAGGGTGCTACTGTTTAGATAAGTTTTACTATCAGAAATTATCAATATTTAATAATTATCAATTACTAATTATATGAAATAATTAATTCTATTTAATTCATTCAATGCTATCCTTGGGCACCACTCTTTGACAAGACTTGCAGGAGGGCCATGGCATGCAGGGCGGAGTTGGCCTGTCCAGCAGCACTGTAGGCTTTGGTCGCCAAAGACGATATAGTCCTACAGGCCCTGGAGGGGAGTGCCAGACAATCCCGCAAGCTGGCGGCATTTTGCGGGCACAGGAGCACCGCGACCGCCTTATCCATCTGAGGGACCTCCGTGTACCCGTGGGCAACCCCGTCGTCAAGGGTTGTGAGAGCGGACAAACCTGGAAGTCGGTTTTGGGCAGCAAAGGTACCCTCCATGACTTTGTCAGTTTATTGTGCACTTCAGGGACAAAAGGGACCGGGACGGAGAGATAACGACCGTATCCAGGAATCATACAAAGACGGAAAGGCATCTTTATAAAGATGTGTCTTTAAAAAGATGTTCAGGTCAATGTTAAAAAGGAAATATTTTCTTTTAGCAGAAATATACTCTCTTGTCGATGCGCCCAGAGGCGTAATCTGCACTAGGCGTGCAGAAGGAGAGAAAGCTGCTGAAATGCGCAATTTATCGAACAGCATATGCTCCTTCAAGGTGAATGCAACAGTGGTAGTATTCAGCTCGCTGATACACAACCGCTCGGCTCCAAAGAAAAAACTGAATGAGAGTGGGCCTTCCTTCTGCTTTTATACCCGTATGTTGGGGGAGTGGAATGCAAATTCCACTTGGCAATTCTTATTGGCCTTTTCTCAAAGATTGAGGCATTTCGGGGCTCTCAAAAGCAACCCCTAGTGTCACTACATTGACACAACTTCGAGTGAGTGACAGAAGGGGAACTATTACCATATTATATAAATGTCTCCTTTTATCAGCTGTTGTGATAACTTCATTCTCCATAAACCAATGTTTACAGGCAGCAGTAAAAACAGCCCTAAAGATGAATGACCCATGCTTCGCTATGAGCATTTATGAGGAGGCAGGAGATGTCTTTTTCAAAGGACATAGGAACCGCCTGGCTGCCCTACCTTTTTACAGGGTGTGCTTCACTTTTAATTTCAAAAACAGATTTATTACCAAAACAGTTAATATTAAATAAAATATTAGTTGGTATATATATATATATATATATATATATATATATATATATATATATATATATATATATATAGACAACTTATAAATCTGTTTGCTGTGTTTTTAAAAAAAGGATGGGAGTCTGCCGTTTGCACGCAGCATTAAAGATGTTCACTCAGAGTTCAGGCTGCTGAGTAAACTCACAGAGCTCCTGATGAAGCAGAAGCAATTTGAGGAGGCACTACAGTATGCCACACTTGCAGTGCAGGTCAGCGCCACAACTGGTAAGACCTTGATACACATCAACACCTCATTTTAAAAATAACTTTGATTAATATCTTCATCTGAATCTCTACTGTAATTTCTCTCTCTCTCTCTCTCTCTCTCTCTCTCTCTCTCTCTCTCTCTCTCTCTCTCTATATATATATATATATATATATATATATATATATATATATATATATATATATATATATATAACATTTCAAAGCCATCAGATTCATCAGATTTTGACCATGAACATGAATAATAAAACTCAATACATCATTTTGTATGTGATTTTAAGCCATGGACTTTGTCGCCCCCTGTTGGACACATGCCCTTCACACGGCATACGAACAACATTCCCAAAAAACAACCAAATACAGCTCAGCCTACATGCAATAAAAATTGAGTCTGTTTACTATATCCACGTTTCTAGTATAATAAATTAAATCAAATGAATATTTCATGAAAATAAAATTTGCTTTCTTTTTTCGGCTAAGGTCTCACCTAGGAACCGTGGATTATTTTGCCATTTTATTAGGCAACTGTTATAGGAAATGCAGCCTTTCTAAAATCTTACCTTTTGTTAATATAGCAGTTAAATACTGGCTAGTGTTTAAGTAATACAAATGAAAACCAGAAATGTATAGATTTGAAAAAGAAGCTTAACCATTGGGATTCATCAAGATGCTCTTGAGCAAGAATTTTCCTCCTCCACATGCAATCAATTACTGATGGATAATATCAAGTCACTCATAAATACATCCTGGTCTCAGTTTTACAAGCCTCATTTCTCATATTGCAGCAGTTTGTGGGTACAATAAAAAAATAGAAGCATAACAATACGTTTTATTCACTTTCACACAAATCACAAGTAAACGCCAGATTAACAGCCCATAAACACTTATTTTCCACTCTGTTCCCCACACAATACTGGATGGAAACACATTCACTATAATTTGAATGACAATACATTTGAACATGTGCATTATAACCAACTACATTTACAAGCTTACTCCAACATGACTAAGTTGCACGGCAGCTCAACTGATAAATCACTGGACTTTGAACATAGAAGACCAGGGTATGACAAGTCTAGTAAAGCACACAAGTTCATATGTAAGCCGAAAATATCATAGAAGCACCACAAAATGGCATGCTTGCATTAGCTATTTTTCAAAAAACTTTTGCTTTTATGACTATTGGTTAGGTTTAGGCATAGCGTTTAGAGTAGGCAGGTAGGACTTATTCATTTAAAACTTTAAAATCCTCATCATTTTGTTTTAGCACCCTTCAGAGGACATTTTAATTTGAAACTACTTCATTATGTGTAAGGAACCACGTAATATAATTTAGCAAATATGTTGCCACAGTCATGTAATTTTCATAAGATCAGGCTGCATAAATATGTCATTAGAGTCTACTCTATACAACTATAGTGTAGTTTCATGTTGAATTTAAAATACAAAATGTATTTTCTTTCATTCTCTACTGTCAAAAATTCAGTTATATCAACTGCACATTATAAATGCAGTGTACTGTATATTGCAGGTGTTCATCTGAATGAGAGAGTGGCCTTCCATCGTCTTGCAACGATTTACTTCTCTCAAGGGAAGTATGAGATGTCTGAGAACTACTACCTGAAGTCTCTTTCACTCTGCCCTGTTGCACTTGAACATGCTATTGAAGTTCGCTACTATGTCAAAGTCTACTGTAGATTGGCCGATCTGGCACTATACAAATTAAAGGTGAGAAATTTCACATAAACCCCAGACAGGACAATAACTGTAGGAGTAAAGCATGTTTTACAGAGATATGAAAAAACACAGATCTAGAAAACTTACCTTGGCAGCACATTTGAGTTTAGCTGCTTTGTTATAAAATTTTGAGAAAAATGTTCACTGATATTTTTGCCTCAGGATGCGTTCGATGCCATTGGCTATTTCCACTTAGCTCTGGCGGCAGCCCTGGAGGACAAAGAAAGCCTAAGCACTGTGTACATCATCTACATGAAGCTGGCGGAGATCCATGCCAACTACATGCCTGATGCAGAACTGTGTAAGAGCTACATGAACAGTGCACAGATTCTGAAGAGGGAGCTGGCAGGAAATACAGAATCTACGGACATAGAATCTACTGACAAAGAAGACACACATCAGGATCACGCTAATGCAGATTGTTCTGAGGATGAGTCTGTCATTCACAGCAAAGCTGGCCTCTCAGACTCCAGCAGTGGCACTAGTACTCTTACAGAGTCAGGCATGACAGACACCTGCCTCACAATTACTGCCCAGATAGAGTCAGAGCTCAAACTCTCTAACATCAGTCACAAAGAAGAAATGGTTACAAGCTTCTCAGAGGAAACAGAATCAGGGCCTGCTCATCACACCAATCCAGAGACCAGCTGCACCGATAACACAAACCACACTGACTGCAGACTGAATGAGGGCTTAACTTTTGTAATATAGGTTCAGTGAATATGGCTTGTATGTGATGTTAAAAATAAGCAAAACATACAGTAGCCTATACCACAAGTTGTGCAGCTGCTCTTTAAAAAAGTGAATTCCGACTGCTTTTTGGCAACTTCAGAATGCTTTTACTTCTTTTAATATTTTTTTTTCATTTTATCTATTAAATGTCTGAGAATATATTTTATTTTGTTTAATAGTGTTTCGATTTGAATTTTCATGATTTTGTATGATTGTAAATATGTATTTTTATATATTTGTTCTCTGTTTATCCTTTGAGCAATCTAAAACCCTCTAAACATTAAAAAAAGAATGTTGTGAACTGTAATTGGCAAAATACTGGTTCATGCCCAGAGCAGGTGCTTAATTACCATGCAAAGCAGTGTACATTTTAACACAGCTCTTACTGAATAAGTCCTAACCATTATTGATCTTACTCCACAATCAATTAGGTACGTGCCATCAATACTAAGGCAGCCTTAATTGGCTCATCAAATGAGAACTTTAAAGGAATATTACAGGTTCAATACAAGTTAAGCTCAGTCAACAGCATTTGTGTCATAATGTTGATTACCACAAAAATACATTTAGTCTAGTCCCCCCTTTTCTTTAAAAGAAGCAAAAAGAGAGGCACTAAAAATGGATGTGAATGTGGCCAATTTTTGGAGGATTTAAAAGGCAGAAATGTGAAGCTTATAATTTTGTAAAAGCACTTACGTTAATTCTTCTGTTAAAAGTCATGTATTGTTATTGTAATTTTTACAGTCATTTATTGTATGTTGACATCGTCATGGCAAAAAAAAGTTGCAAAATTGGCTAACTTTACACAGAAAAGTTTACTAAATGATTTTATCACACTAAATGTTTACACACGTTTTGTTTACATCTTGTATCTATATTTTTAAAAAGTTTGCATTTTAACATTCAAAAATTGGTAAGTGCCTCACTGTAACTCAGATTTCTTTCTTTATTTTTATAAAAGGAGGGGCAATTAAATTTTTTTGCTGTAATCAATATTTTTCACAAATTCTGTTGATTGAGCTTAACATGTACTGAACCTGAAACATTTCTTTAAAGGTCTCTCTTGGGATTGCACACAGTTGTAGCACTTACCACTTATAAATCGAGCCCATGACAGTGTTTTTATAAACATTTAACAACTTATACATTAGTCAGAAACCAGTTTACTGCATAGTTACTTGACCTTTTCATATTTCACATGACAAACTCTTAAACTTATCCCACTAAATCCAACTGTAGTGTTGATTCACATTAGACCTCGGGATACATTCGCCATGGTGACTACCGTAGCTTGAATAACCTCTGCCAAAAGTTGAGATGGCTGAATTAGTCTACTGTAACTGTTCAAAGAGTAACATCCTACATCTAAAAAGATTTTAATGTTAGACACAATATAGGAAGCTTTTGTAATTTTTTGTCAGTGTATGTAAAGCAGAAGCGCTATTTCAGAGGCACCATCTTGACTACACATAATTGCAAACAGGGCTGGACGGGCCTAAACATCTTTACTTATAGTTGAATATTAAGCTGGGATAAAGAATTTTGACATTGAGAAAACTGTACACATAAGCTTTAAATTGTTATTATTATTTTATCACTGTAGCTTAGTGATGACCAAGAAAGGATGACTTACCTACTGGAAGCTGTCTGCTAGTTCTTGGCAGGCAAAGAATTCCGGAAGACGACGATGTAGAATCTGCCATCTTTGCTACGGGCACTTAAGTGCTTCAGCCAAAATACCATACAGGACAAACACTTTACAATATGCACATACAGTAAATATACAGTAAACACACACAGACAATGACGCATACATATGGAGGGAGATGCCACCTATAGGTCAACTGAGTGAAATAATTCCTTCAATTAAAATGCCAGACTTGGTGCCAGACTTGCTGCTTCTTGGTATTTATGTAACAGCTGATCTCCTGGGATTTTTCCACACAAGTCTCTAGGATTTACTTAGAATGTTGCAAAAAAAAAAAAAAAAAAAAAAAAAACATCCAGTGAGGGGCAGTTCTGTGGACAGAAATGCCATGTTGATGAGAGAGGTCAACAGAGAATGGCCAGACTGGTTCAAATTGACAAAGTCTACAGTAACTCAGATAACCGCTCTGCACAGTTGTGGTGAGAAGGATATCATCTCAAAATGCTATTCTGAGATGCGGGTTGGCGCTGTCTTGGCGGCACGAGGTAGAACTTCACGAGGTAGAACTTGCACACTGCTCTAAATTGGGGCATCTTCCCTCTTCCCCTATTTTAAATATCTTATATAAACTTTAAACAAAGTTTGTGGTGTGTGTGTGAGAAACATATATTTTTACATAATTAACATGCATAATTAACATACTTCAGAATGTGGCTTACTAAAATGAGCCCTGAATGCCTATATGAGCTCAAACAAATTCCTGAGCATCCTAACATGGTTCCCAAACTACACTGGAACCTTCTTGAAATGTGGGGACAAAGGAAAAATCACTGTTTGTCCCCCTCTCATTTAATTAAAGGCATCCCCTTAATTTTGTTCATAATGAGGACATGGTGATGTGAAATAACTCTCACTGCCATAGATTGTGTTTGTGTAAGTGTATGCATGTTTTCAATCATATTAGCCAACTACTAATGTATTCCAGGCACCAGAGAGATGACTGTACTAAAAGCTTTCTGATGGGATTTGGTTAAATGGTGCTTTTCATCGGAAGGTTTTCAATTATCGAGCATTACCCTACATTACATACCCTTAATGAATTTCCATGCTTTCTCCTATGGTAATCCAGCATGGGGTCCAACTCCCACATGGCTGGAGCCATCAGAGCTCCATTTGAGACTTGTGTTTTAATTTAGAGAAAAACACAGAATGCAGGTCATTTTAATACATTCCCAGTTATTGCGTATTTTCTCAGTAATTGTTTTGTTGCCTGGGATTCATTACTGCCTGGCATATATAACATGCAATGTGAGTTTGCATCCAGTAGAGAAAAGCTACATGCTGAGGGGCAACATCAATCTCTCTGCTGATACACACTGTTGCTGCATAGCTCCAGGGCTTTAGTCATAACAGTAATCTGATTTCAAACACAGTACTTACCTTCCTCACTAAGCTCAGGTAATACAGTTTATAAATATGCAGGCTCCATCCGTGTCACTGTGCGTGGTGGGTGTGGCAACATGAATCTTGTCAAGATGTTCTGGACTGGTGACCTCAGTTAAAGACTCCATAGATAGCTCTGGAAACATGCAGTTTCTGCTCTAATGAGCAACAGTTTCTTTCCAATAATTCTCTGTCTCCATGATACCACAGAGCAACTCTTATCACTGAATGCCAGCTGTAAGACTTCATAAACCACTGGTAAACTGAGCATCACCTTTAGCTTTGGGTCAGAAGTTTTCCACTTATATCAAAATAATGAGTTTGGATTATCATTTTATTGCTTTAAAAACCTTCGAGTGGAACAAGACACAATATTACATTTATATACACCGATCAGCCACAACATTAAAACCACCTGCCTAATATTGTGTAGGTCCACCTTGTGCCACCAAAACAGTGCCAACCCGCGTCTCGTAATAGCATCCTGAGATGCTATTCTTCTCATTACAATTGTACAGAGTGAAGGGGAAAAAAATTATCTCTGTGATTTGGACCGTGGCATGACAGTTGGTGCCAGATGAACCTTCTAGCTGGCCTTGAGTGATGCAATCATGCTGTACGTATGTAATTTGAAATCAAAGAGCGCAGGAAGCTGACATGTCGGCTGTCACTGCTGTTATTGCCATTGAGAAGGAGATCCTTATGGATTTAAAAACCTGAAATGTTCTGCATGATCATGCGATTGATTAATTAAACAGGAAAGGAGGACTGATTTTCACTTCAAGCAAATTAGTGTTTTTTGCATTGTTATAACACCATCAGGAGTTTTCTAAGTGTAAATTAGGCTGCTTGAGCATTCAGTGTCGGATCAAGTTTTGAAAAGTAACCGTGTACCCTGACGAAACAAAATGTATTGCAAGCAGCATTTAAATCATAAATATTAGATACTTTTTCTTTGTATTAGACTTCCTTGGTTCTGGCTTTTGTGCATGGACGTGTTTTTAAAATGTCAATTGGTATTATTAGTTGACTGCCACGTAATGTATGATTCATTGTGAAACTGTGTTTTTTTTAATGGCATGAATTGCACTGAAGGCCTAGACTTAAAATGCACGGGCTGCTACTGTTCTACAGTGCATCTCTTTCATATCATCTGCAGATATGCTTTGCAGTGCAGCAAATATACTGTCTGTGGAAGGTGACATGTCCAACTTCAAACACCTTGAAAGGTGTTACACACAATGTAGCAGGTTCAGGAAGGGTTGACACCTCTAATTTGTAAGCTAGTTATTCCCTGACCTCGCTTGTGTCACACTGGGATGTCCTGTTGATTGTTTGTTTTTAATGTCATGTGGTATGTTAATGCCATATGATACTTCTACAAAGGCATTAGTTTGGATATAATATGCTAGTTTGCAACAAGTTTCCAATAAATTGTGGAAGAGTTTTCAGACCACTAGGACTCTTCTGTTTGTTGCATTTGTCCAGGACAATCTGTTAAGTTATTGTTTATATCCGTACATGTACAAGTACATTTTTATGTTTGGACATACACTTAATTATGCAATATTATCGTATTGACAGCTTCATGAAATGTACAGTACAGTAAATGCTACATATGTGGAACTGCTGGAACCTTTATGAGAGCGACCAAGTTCAGGACTCAGAAATAGAATATTCTTGTTTATCATTAAATAATACAGAAGCCGTGTCAATTTTTAATTGCAAAATGTATATAAATTAAACCCAGTAATAAAAATTGTAATAAAAGTAAAGCCACATAGACATGTGTATATATATTATATTATATATGTTATACGTCTTTGGCTGCTGCTTTGCATGTCATTGTTCATTGTACTGTAGTCTGTTACAAAAAAAGGGCATAATCAAAATATAATGCATGATATTTTGTCATTATGAAAGACTTGCTGGCCAATTAATTGAAACAAGAATGCGCATATCTGTTCTTCCTCCAAGTTACTGTAATAAGCTTAGTAGGTGCACACCACTGTTTCTGAACCGTGTTTCTGCAAACCACGGTTTGACAATCAAGGTACTGCTGAAAATCACAACGTAATCAGTCTCAAAATTTAAAAAGGCCCCTCTTTGACACATTTGTGTATAGTCAGGAATTGTCAATTTAGAATTCAGTGAATAGTCATGTCAAGCATTTTCATTTTCAATCATTATTTTCCAACATATCCTGCCCCAGCACGCCTCAAGATCCCACACTCCGTCTGCTCGTTGCAATGGGTGTCCCCCTGCGGCGACAACACCAGTTGCACCAAAGCCCACCCCAGCAGGCCAGCCCTGGCGTGTAGACGCCTGGAGGAAGAAGACACCACCCGTCTCATGCCCGGCTGCCAAGAACCCAAGGAAGGCTTCAAAGCGCCCCTGAGACTGGCAGCACATGAAGTCAGAGAACCGCTATACAGGAGCTGGTAAGAGCACCACTCCATCCCCCGGTGGAGGGCCGGACGGAGAATCCTTGTTTACATTTTCTTATAATTTCGCCACATACCCAAAAGGCGCACATTTTCAAGAAAAGTGTGGTTTCCTCACTTCCTGGCTCACACAGTTGGTGCCCACAGCTGTCGTTATCATGACTGCCTGGCACCATTTCTTTTTGTCAGGTACGGTGCCTCAGATGCAGGCCTCCCGCCCCCATGCTCCCAGCTGTGGCACAATCCCAACCTCAACACGAATGTCATGACTTCCCCTCCTCCCCAGTCCCAGACCACTCCTACAGTGGGTGTAAGGAGCAAGATAAATGATTCAATGTCCCTGGACTCAGCACGGCCAGGACTGGCACCTCAGGCTCCACCCTTTTGCGAGGCCACATCCACTGGGACGTCCAACGTGTTTGTCCCCTTGGTCCCCCTTTGGACCAGGTGCTCAGGCACCTCAGCCGGTTGGGGCTTTGGGTCAACTGGGAAAAGAGCAAGCTCTCCCTGGTTCAGAGCATCTCTTTTCTCTAAAGACAGAGGTGGGTAGAAACATGCTACATTTACTACGTTTCATTTATTTGAGTAATTGTTTTGGGGGGAAAAAAATACCTTTAGAGTACATTTAAAAGTGGGTACTTTTTACTCTCACTCAAGTAAATTTCTAATGAATTTTTTTTTTTACTTCATTACAATGGGAGGCATTTCTGTAGTTACATTACTGGTTTTAATTTTAATTAATGCGCAATTTATTGAGAGATTATTGAATGGGACTTTTACAACAGCGGAAGTTTACACAGCTGTGCACGCTGTCACTCAAGACAAGTCAATCACTGCTGCAGCATCAAGATCTTGGAAGTGAAACTCTTTCGTCGCTCCGCACAGTGAAAAAATAATAGTTTCATCATGAAATGCCTTTATTTAAAACAAAGACAAGCGGATATTTCAAGATTAAAATTGAAGCTTCAATTTAAGGCAGCACTTTGAGGTAAATTGTGGCTCTAATGATAACGCAGGCTTTTCTCTGGCATGTTGATGGTCATTTTCAGGGTGATTCTGTGAAATATGGGCTCTTGAGACTAATTTTTTTCTGTAAATGTTTAAATCAGTGCAGCAATATATCAGTGCACTTTGTCCTGCCTGTCATGAGCACTATTTATGCATTTATAATGGATAATGGAAACTATCGCAGCTACTTCGGGCGGATTAACTATATAAATCCATATATACATTCAAGTTAAGTGTACATGCTTTTTAGCTCTGCCATTCGCGTGACTGACAACTAGAGCGCGAACAAACAACATTTCTGCGCATGCACAGCGAGGTGCGCGGAGCACGCGAGTGAGAGATATGCGGGCGCGAGGCGATTGTATGGCGAAAAGAGTAGTGGCCGCAATCGTCCAATCATTGCAAATAAATCTACAATACTTCATTAACACCTCAGTTAACATTACTTAACTCTATTTCTCACATTCCTACATGATGCTGCAAATTATGAAAAGCAGATGCTTTTTTAATTGTAGTGTTTTTTGTTGGGAGTACTGCACTGTTACAGGGAGTACCCCCTATTCTAATCATTATTGTTTCCCTTCCCCTGTCCCCTTCCATATTCAGGAAGGTGGGGATGACCTATCGGCAGATGGGGCGTAAGGCGCACCTCCCCCAGGGAAAGAATGAGGGAGGAATGTGACAGGGTGGGGCCGGGTCGTGATTTTACACACCCTGCCCCTTATCAGGCTAATCAAGCCTTTGAGAGGAATAAAGGCTGACTGCAGATGGTGGTGCGACAGAGAGAGAGAGCGTTTACGGACAGCTGTCCGACCCCTTTGTGTGTGTTTGTCTTTTTGGTTAAGTTTATAATTAAAATATTATTTATATTGTCAAGTCGGGTTCTCGCCTCCTCCTTTCCATTAATCCCCTTATACAAGGCTTTTTCAAACAGATGTTCCTAAGCCAATCCTTATTCTGTATACAGCCGATCGAAGAAGCAGTATCAGGGGACGGAATCACTGTGCTTTTCCGAAAGGTTTCTGATCATAACATTGCTGTTATAGCCTGTTACGAACCCCATTATGGCTAGGGTTATAAAGGGTGTAACATTAAGAATAAATTATGTTGTGGATACTGGGTACTGAAAAGACTAAGACAACAAAGCTATATTTCCAAACAAAGTGGTTTATTTATATACAAGTGGTAGATGTAGTAATTTGTAATTAATGTGGAACAGGTGAAAATTTTGAGTATTTACAATATTTACAGTACCAATAGACAAAAGGCGGAAAAGTGACGTAAGTGGCACCAAATTAAACAACATAACAAAACAAAAACCGCCTGCTAACTTTACCCCAATCCTTCTAGACTGTCTGACAAAATAATAATGTGAAACACAAAATAAATCTTCAGCATAAAGACACCCTTACTAATCTTCTCACTCCTTATCTTGTGTTTCTAATACAAAAACGATTTAACTATGTGTGCAACATGTAAGTCACATGACATTCTCACACGTCATCCTGTCCTCTTTTCCCAGTTTTAACATGCACAAATTTCACAGTTATGGAACAATGAATGAACAATAACAACAAGAGGCAAAAGAGAGAGAGCGAGAGCACAACACAACAACAAACCAAAACACAGACACATGTATAGGAAGTAACATAGTCAAAAGTTTAGTTTCGCTTGATTATTAGAACAGCCAGTGACTGCACACATTGTCCAGGAAATGTTCAAAGACATCTTAAAACATTTAAAAAGCAAGAATCTAACCGTATGACACTTCCGCTAGCCAACCAAAAATTCTGCCCACCCATAGCAAAATACAGTGGACTCACTGAAAATATTGTGTGTTGTGTTTTAATTTTGCCTACATTCAAAGAAACTGATGCAATGGTGTTTTCATTTTATTGCCCATCAGATGGCTTGCTATTAATACTGTTTTTATTGCCCTGGCTCTCATAATCTACTCCATCCATACACTCTTACATGGATTCTTAGTCCCTCAGTTTGTGGTGAAGTTATTGGACCATATATTTGCAATATTTTTTCCCTCCATATCTATCATTAAACCTGCCCCATTGGATGGAAATCATTATCACACCAGTGACACTACTATTGGATTTGTTCCCTTCATCCTTCTTCTTCTTTCGGCTGCTCCGTTAGGGTTCGCAACAGCGGACCATCCTAGATTCGCATGTTTGACTTGGTACAGGTTTTATGCCGGATAGTTTGTTCCCTTCATTAATGATGTTAAATCTGTTTTTCTTCACTGTTAATTTCTTGGTGTGTTTTTACCCTTTTGGTATTTCCAAGTCTTTATTGAGCCTGTAAAGTGACATTGAGCTTCAGAGAGGTGGTTGAAAAATTAAACCTATTATTATTAATTTTATCATTAGAAAATAGTTTTTGATTGCCACGGTCATTTCCACTGTGTCAATTAAAAATACATATAGATGCATGGTGGGGGGTGAGTCACAGCTTGTTGGCTGTAGTGTTAAAATCACATGGAAGGCATTGTGTTCTGGAGGGAGAATATGAGACACTGGATTACTCTAATGGCAAAATCATTAAGCACAAGAGGGACCCTCAGCACTTTGTGAAAATTGCTCCTGAGAGTGACTCCATAATCGCTCCTCTGAGTGCTTTTGTGGTGTCTCATTTCAGCTCCCTTGTGGTCATTGTGGTATGCATGTGGGTAGATGTTTTTTGTGTGTGTGTGTGTGTGTGTGTGTGTGTGTGTGTGTGTATGTGTGTATTTCATGCAATTGTGTGCGACTGTATATCCAACAGCTTGTTTGTGTATGTGTGTCAATGTGCATCAGGCTGCTTGTCTAGGTGATAGCTAGTGTTTATATAGTACTCTATTGATGACACCCTCTCTCCAAGTTCATACTATTACTGCATTATTATATTGTGAAAGCTCTTTGTTCTGTGTGTCTGTGATGACAGCATGCTGTGGTACGCTGCTGTCAGATTTAGAGACTTACATAATATGCTACAAGCTAATAGTGAAAAATTGCAGATGTATCATACATGGGAAAAGAACACGGTATGTGGCCATGAACTGTTTGTTTGAGTAGTGCTTTTCAGATATTTTTCTTGGAATCTAAGGTTGAGTAAAGCAGTACTCTGATACTGTGCTGTTTTAACCCATAGGGCAGGAGAATGATTTTACTGGGATGGCCCGTGGAGGTCTCTCAGAGACCAGTTCTGATGGCAGACTGTATGGTGCCATGTTCAGTGTTCTCCTCCACTGCTAGAGATATGGAGACTAGCATTTGCCTCCCTTCTGTATAGGGAGACTAGGGCAATTGTAACTTTGCACTAGTTATTTTTAAATATGTAATGAATAAAAATTTCAAGATAAAGACTGTTTTTGACTCATATGATACAGTGGCATAGCCAGAAACAAGACTTTGGGTGTGCCAAGAGAAAACTGGGTGTTTTGGGGGGCAGTTGGGCACTCTGATATGATAATCAATATACTATATACGTATATACAGTATATACAGTGTTTCCCCTGCCATTATATTAGGGGGGCGCCCCGCCCCCCCCAACGGCACCCTCCGCCCCCCCCTTGAAGGTAAAGTTAATTATATTTTCTATATAGCCCAGATCACAACAGAAGTAATTTAAGGTTACATTTCCAATAGAACAGGTCTATATCTTGTTCTTTTATTAAACAAACTAAATAGCCCTTAAGTTATTTATCTTATTTACACGACGGCATGTCATTTCTGTCTCTACATGGTCGCACGTTTACTATTCTCCTCAGCTCTCTGTATTGGGCACGGCGGAGTTCCGCCCCTATGCGCGCACACACACACAAACACGTTCGCGCACACACAGGTGAGCATAGGGGTGTTCGATTCCAGGTTTTCTGGTACTGAGGTATGCAAAATTACAAACTAGAGTCACTATGACTGTTATCTATTTCTAAAGAGAAAAGCTACAAGCTACGTGTAGGATAAATACAAAGTTTCTACGTCAGCTCTCTGGCATGGTGTAATGCCGCGGACACACTAGACATTGAAACTACGGTCGTGATATGACGTCACATTAATTCAACATATAACAAATAGTAATACACTCAAAATTTAAAAAAATATACAATCTACTCTACTGCAAACATATAATTTTTATAAGGATTAGACACTCACAAGTGAGTGATTTCGGACATTTCTGTGATGGAGTCGACCCCGAGTCTGGGGCTATTCAGAGTCGAAGAATCGACTCTTTGGAGTCGACTCCCCATCACACACTCCCACCAGCGGACAGAAAGCGTGCGTCGGATATATGTTGGGTCAATCACCTGAAAAGAAGACAAAAATATCTGTGTTTTTTAAACGCTCCCAGGGTGGTGAAGATGCCAACACTCGCTCTCCTGTAAGTAGCACCCGGAGTAGCGCTACTGCTCCGAGTCCAAGTACAGAAAAGAGCCCAAGTGCTGCACGCCCTTTCCATGACAAGCAGCAAAAGTCCAGTCACTAGCGATGGGTCGTTCGCGAACGAGTCGGCTCTAAGAGCCGACTTTTGTAGGTGAACGTTGGGAGCCGGCTCGCATCTCAGAAGAACCGGATCTATTAATACAAATATTTAAAAAAAAATTAAGATTTGAACAATCAAAAGATTTAAATTAATATAATTAACTAATTCAAAGAATGAAAAAATAAAATATTATAGGCCTTAAATGCTCAATCACACACATATTTGTTCTGACTGTGTGCTCAGACTAACAGCCTGCTGGCTTCTATTGCTCTGACGGTCCCAGTCAGTAGTTTAAACTGTGAAAGGGACTTCTCAACCATGAACAGGGTAATACCAAACCTTTCACAATAGGATTTGCTGCTTTTAGCTATATGTTAAGCTATCACATTTAACAGTTAATGCATTTGCAGGTCAAGACAAACATCCGCAATAGGCTGCAAGGAGACCATTTGTGTCTGTGTCAAAAAAAAAAAAAAAAAAAAGCTGTAAACCTAGGGGAAACACTGATATATATATATATATATATATATATATATATATATATATATATATATATATGATTGTTAACATCTATTACATTTTATTTGCATTATTTTATATCCAGCTGGTCATTTGTTGGCCAGCTAAGTTGCATATTGAGAGCTAGTGACCATACAACTTACAGTCTGCCATCAGCACTGGTCACTGAGAGACCTCTACGGGCCATGCCATTAAGCCTTATTTAATTAACCAAATAGCTTTTAACTGTGATTGATATAGTGGCAAATGATTTCCTAGTAATAAATTAGCAATTTAGCATGATTTCTCAAGGATGAGGTGTTGGAGTGATGGCTGCTGGAAATGGAGCCTGTCTAGATTTGATACAAAATTACTTATTTCAAATAGTGATGGTGCTATTTTTTTTTTACATCAGTAATGTCCTGAATATACTTTGTGGTCAGTTGAATGCCATTATTCCAAACTTTTGGCCACCAGTGTAAATACAGTGAAATCAACAGATTAATTCCATAGATTAAATATAAGGATTTCATAATCATTTGACCATCTCTAAAGTTGTTCATATATAAAATGATTTGCATTCTTGATGCTGTCAGTACATTAATATTGAATGTTTCAGTAATGCAAATGTATGTGTGCTAGAACCACAATTTACGTGTAATACCAAGGTATTTGCATTCAAAGGGACAACATTCAAAGCAGAACTCCACAGAGGGGCAAATAGCGCTTGGGACAATCAACATATAATCTCTGAGAAAATGTAATATGAAAATAATATGCTGAGAAAATCAGCATACAAACTTTCTCGCAAAGTTTCACCATCTCAATCTCATGAACACCCTACTGAGTGTGAAAAGATTCATTGTTATCTTTCCACATTTGTTTCTCTGTCCTCCTCCCTCCTCCTGTCCCTCTCAGCTCAGAATCACCTTAAGACTCACCTAATTCTTGTATGTAACAAGTATCTGATTATATGTACACAATGAATGCATGTTCATTTAAAAGGTCTCAGTGCGACTGGTACTGTGGTCTCATCCCTGCAGCAGTAGAACATGTTTGAGAATTTAGAGAAATTCTGGCCACTGCTTGAGGGTGCTCCCTCCTTGGTTTTTCATCTAAATTATCTCCTGTATGCATATAAGGTAAGACCCAAGGACTATTCATTCCCACATTTTTTAAATATAAATTTTCATAAATTCTTTGATTGTTCTTATTGGTTACTATTGGCTGATGATGTTCATTCTGTCTGGGTACTTAAGGGGAACTCACAAGATGTTTGGGGGGATTTCTGTAGCTCTATTCTGTGTTCTATTATAAAAGTCAGGTATGATCATTGGATACTTTGTATTAATTATTTCTAAATTTATTAAATTATGTAAGTAGCATGATACATATTTTCCTCACTAATAATTGATAAGATTTTTCTGAATTTTTCTAAACTCATTATGTTCAGTAATTTCAGCGAAAGGATGTTATCCTTGTGAGATCATCGGTCAGGATCTAATTATTACTGTGGACCAGTCTCTGACATATCACTCAATTAAGCAAGTTGTGTGGACGTGACTAAATAAACTATCATTTGTTTAGACAAATTCTCATGAGATCATGTTGAATTGCAACACTCTGACATCTGTTAAATTTGATATTACGATCTAGACTTCCTCATAATAAGTCTATTAATGCAACAGTTACTTTGAGAACATATATGCTTCTTATAGCAAAATATGGCAGGAAGATTTCCTGTAGACCATGAATTGTGAAGAAAATAGAGACCTTTTTAGGGGAGTAAATTGGTGCAACACTTTTATTTGTGGTGGGGAGTCAAGCATGATTTAATAACAGAGACGTGCCGCCTATAGCTTAGCTGGGGCTCAAGTGTAATTTAGGTAAATTATCAGATCAGATTGGAAAGCACTCATGAATAACAACCACAGGCTCTTGTTCAATGCTGCTAAATCACATTTAATACCAAGACCGTTCTTGCGCTGGTTAAAATATTGCGTCCTTGTAAAACCTTCCCACGGCGGGACAGACTTTGATTTAGTGGTGTTTTGTTTGGTAAGGTATAGGGGCTCTTTTGGTGTTGCCATCTGTTTTTCTCCACTTCTGTTTTAAGGGCTCACATGTACGGCATTTAACATCATAGGCACAGGTTTTTCCCAGATGTAGACCTCTGAAATATCTCCATATTTTCATTTCAACCTCAGTCAAAAGCTCATGTTTTCTCACTCTTCTTGATTTCTCCTACGGGCTGTTGACCATTATTATATAATGCTGCTATTGATTTGTGCCCTTCATACTGTATGTACACTATGTCTAGTTGATAATAATGGTTGTTAACACAGTACTTGTCTCCTTAATAGAGCTATTCAGTTTGAAGTTGTAAAATTGTTTAGCCTTTTCAAGTTATGAGTTCCCTCTGGCATTTACATTGTGTTTTTAGAATTCCTTTTTTTATTTTTTTTATTTTGAGTAAATAAGTTCCCCTTCTGTCACTCTCTTGACATTGTGTCGATTGTAGTGACACAAGGGGTCTCTTCTGAGAGCCTTGCATACCTCTGAACTTAAACTTGAGAAGAGGCCAATGTCAAGTTGGCAGAGAGAATTTGCATGCCCCGCCCCGGACATATGGGTATAAAGGAAGCGGGCAAGCAAATGCCAGACAGATTTTTTTCTTCGGAGCCAAACAGTTGTGTCATCAGCGAGCTGTGTGACACACGACTGCTTCACCCACCTCTGCAATAGAGCTTGCTGGCGCATTCCAGCGGCTTTCTCCTCTCTGCACGCCATGCAGACTCTGCCCCTGGGCACTTCGACAGCGCTTCTCTTATAAAAGAGTTGACTTCTCTGAAAGAGTTTATTTTCCTCTAAAAGAGTTTGATTCTGGTAAAAGAGCAACATACACAAGCGAGCGTTGTACGTCCTTTTCAGGACGCATCTTTTTTAAGATGCCCTTCCGCCGCTGTGTAGTTCCTGGATGCAGTTGATTTCTCTCCACTTCTGACGGTCATAAAAGCTGTCTCGTGTGCCTGGCCTGCGAACACATGCAGACAGCGTTTTATGAATGGTTTATGTTCTCAGTGCGAGAACATAGCCATGGCATCTTTGCGGTTGTGGCTTTCTTTACTCACGAGAGAAAGCCACTTCAGCCGACTGGCGACTGGCTCGGTTTCGGCGGGTAAAACCCCATGAACCACCCCGCCCCCCCGGCACGCTTGCTTTTCATATGAGCTCGGGATAAGTGGGGCTCACTTCGCCTCCGGAATTGGATGACAATTTCGCCGCTGCATCGGAGAGCGTCACAGCAGCATCTGATGCTGATGACTCGCTTGGGCTGCCACCTTCAGGTCTGCTCGCCCAGTCTGAGCCTGATGCAAGGATGTCCGCTATGCTCTCCCAGGCCAAAGTGAGCACGAAGTGGACTGGAAACCTCCGTCCCCCCCTCACGGCTACTCGATCGGTTCCATGGGCCAGGGCGCTGCTCATAGCCATGCCCCCCCCAGTACCTTTCTTCCCGGAAGTGCATGACAAGCTGATGTGGAGGGCACCTTTTACTGCCCAGAGCGACCTCCTCGCTTGTCCGCTCTCACTACCCTGGACGGTGGGGCGGCCAACGGGTACACGGAGATCCCTCAGGTGGACAGAGCGACTGCGATCCACCTGTGTCCCGAGAACGCTGCCACCTGGCGGAACTGTCCGGTACTCCCCTCCAAGGCCTGTAGGACAACGTCGTCACCGACTGCGAAAGCCTACAGCGCCACTGGACAGGCTGCCTCCGCCTTGCATGCCATGGCTCTCCTGCAAGTACACCAAGCCAAGGCACTCAAAGATCTGCACCTGGGTAGTCTCGATCCTGATCTGCTGCAAGAACTGTGCTCTGCCACTGACCTTGCTCTCAGAGCTACGAAGGTCACAGCGCAAGCACTCGGGCGGGCAATGGCCACCCTCGTGGTCCAGGAATGGCATCTATGGCAGAACTTGGTCGAGATGCACAACGTTGACAAAGCTTGCTTCCTCAATGCCCCGTCTCCCAGTTCGGTCTCTTCGGCGACACCATTGACAATTTCAGCCAGCAGTTCTCGGCGGTGAAGAAACAGACGGAGACTACACATCACGCCGTAGTAGTGCAGGCCATCCCCCCATCTGCTCGCCATGGCCACCCCCTCCGAAAAAGCCAACAGCAGCTCTGCCTCAACCTGGGCCCAGCTCTCAGCCCCAGCGTCGAGCGCCCCACAGGTGGCATATGCCCCCCGTCTCCAAGGCCCCTAAAACCCCTAATCGTTCCTGAGGCGGTGCACCCAAGAAGCCAGACGTTTGCTCCAGAGCTGGTAGCAAGACCACTCCGTCCCCCGGTGGAGGGCCGGGAGGAGAATCCTCAGTTCTCCCTTTTTCTTTGCTGCATCCCCCTTTGGGCTGTGGTACCCAATTGTCAAAGAGCAATTCCCTCACTTCCTGGGTCATCACGTTCTCATGGCACCCCGGCTACCCGGACACGGCCATCTCGCCTCCGGACCCACGACTGCCCAGCCCTGGCAGGCCAGTGCTGACGAGTCTCGAGGACGTCCCTGCAGGACCACCTCCTCAGTCTATAACCTGCCCCTTGCCGGGTGCACAGAGCAAGGTAAGTGCTTTTGAGTTTTTTCTCAGCACTCAAGCCTCGGGATGCGCCTTTGCCTTGGGATGCACCTTTGCCTCAGGACGCACTATTACCTGCTCCTCCCCGCTGCAAGGCCCCACCCAGTATGTCCAAATGATTGTCCCGTCAGTGCCCTTTGCACAGAGTTTAAATGCATGGCTAGCGCTTTCCAGCCCGTCGCGATGGCTGGCCAGGACCATCCGACTCGGCTACATGATTCAATTCGCCAGCTCCCACCTCGTTGGAGTGGTATTAGCTCTACGCCAATGCGCAAAATGCCAGCACCTTATGAGCAGAGATTTCCACTCCGCTACTCAGGGACGCGATAGAGCCTGTCCCTCCAGGCAAGATGGAGTTTCTACAGCTCTTATTTCATCTTACCCAAAAAAGGCGGTGGGTTGCGGCCAATCTCGGACTTGCGAGTTCTCAACCGGACTTTACGCAGACTCAGAATGCTCAGAGGCGAATTCTAACCTGCGTTCGGCATCAAGATTGGTTCGCGGTGGTAGACCTGAAGGACGCGTACTTTCACGTCTCCATTCTGCCTCAACACCAACCCTTCTTATGGTTTGCGTTCTACGGCCAGTCGTATCAGTACAAGGTCCCTTCGGGATGTCCCTGTCCCCTCGTGTCTTCACCAAGGTCGAAGAGGCAGCCCTTGCCCCACTACGGGAAGTGGGCATCCACGCCCGGAGGTTGAACCCTTCCCGGCCAAGCCTGTTCCCCTCTTGGGATCTCTCAGTAGTCCTCTCGGGCCTTCAGAGACCCCCACTTCGAGTCGCTTGATTCAGTCAAGCTCAAAACCCTCTCCTTGAAGATGGTCATCCTGATCACACTCGTGGCATCCTCATGGGCACTGGTTGTTTTGACAGGTCTGAGCCTGTAGAACTCGGTAATACGGAACAACCGACCGGGTGTTCCGCTTGCACCTTGCGCCCTTCACCAAGCTGATCCAGTGTGCATTCTTTCCCAGGTTAGCCAGAAAACTCTCGCTTCCTGGATGCTCTTCCTCCTTAGCCCTATGGCTGCAGATTCAGCGGAGGAATTTACAGCCAGACCCACCATGAGTTGAGTGGTATAGTTCCCGTTTCAGGCAACTCCCTGTTACGTATTTTCCAAGGTACGGTCCCCCCACTGGCAGGACCCGGGTCTCCCTGGGGCAGTTCTCGCTGCCCCCCGGTCGCCGTGTCTGTAGCAACTCCTCCCTTGTCAGGCAGGACGCACATGTCCACGGGTGGCTTGACAACCCCCATGTATATTAACCACAAGTTTCCTCCCCCCAGTTTAGGCAGGTCATGGTCTCTGCAGGGCATTTCCCCCCTGAAAGAATAGGAATGGGAAAGGACACCTTCCCCGACACATCTATAGCATTAAGATAGCCCCAGCCGCTTTTTATCTCTATGATTTGAAACATAGAGCGAGAAAAGGCGCCGTTGGCTGGCTGGCCGGCTGGCGCCCATGCAAGTCATATTGTCTGTTTCCGTAAGGGTACGGGGAACCTAAGAGTTGTATATGACACCTTTTATTGGGGAAGTTGGGGAGGGTTACGTGCAGCCGACAGCGACAGCGTGCTTGCACCAGGCTCGGCAGTCATGTAACATGGGGTAGTGCATGATGTTTTTAAGTGAGACCCCTTGTGTCGCTACAATCGACACAACGTCAAGTGACAGAAGGGGATTGTCATGGTTACTGTTTTAACCTCCATTCCCCGATGGAAGGAATTAGACGTTGTGTTCCCCTTGCCACGTCACTATCCCTACCATTGTAATGCGCTGTAACCGTATTCTCAGCTCCTCAGTGAAAATTTGTCTGGCATTCGCTTGCCCGCTCCCTTTATACCCGTATGTCTGGGGAGGGGCATGTAATTTCTGTATGCCAACTTGACATTGGCCTTTTCTCAAGTTCAAGTTCAGATGTACGCAAGGCTCTCAGAAGAGACCCCTTGTGTGACTACAATCGTTCCTTCCATCGGAGAACAGAGGTTACAACAGTAACCATGATGGTCTGTGGTTAACATGACAAAGAGATTTTCACATTTTCTTCTACAACAGAAATTGCACACAGTTTTACCTCTATTTTCTAAACTTTTCTAAAGTTGCTAAATAATTACTCACAAGGATGTGAGTTTTTTTACTTGATGGATTTGATGGCCTTATGTATAAGATTTTCACTACTCAAAATTACATCCTTACCAGAAAGACTTTAAACTCCTAAAAATTTAATTGAAACTTTGCCCCCCCCTTTTTTTTTTTTGGACATACCACAAGTTCTTTCTTACTGTAACGTGCAACTCATGCGTTCCCATATATTTTTAATTTGCAAAATTTTGGTCAGCATTTGGACACAGCATTTTTTAGTGATCATATCGTCTTAGCAGGTAGGCTATTGCTTAGCCTTGAATTTCCCTTTGATCCTTTCAAATTAATAATATACATTAATCTACCTATTTCTTGATGTACCTTTTCACCATCACAAATGAAGTTGATGGGGAAAACCTTCCCATATTTTCTTCTCTTGGATTTTTGGTGGGTCCACCTGTCTAATTTCCTTTGTATACACATATATTCTGCTCTTACATAAATGTCAAACCAGTCATAAACCAGTCAATCAAGGAAACATTTAGCCTACAACTGTAATGACATGAATCAGTGGCCTATTAATATATTTGCATTATAGACCCACTCGTCCTGTATAAAACACATGGGCGTACTGCATGGGTTGTGCCAAACACTCAGACATTGAAATGCCATGTAATTTACTGTATCCAGGCCACACTTTTGTTCACATGGATATGAGGTGAATGAGAATGAATTCTCAATGGAATGGAAACATTTTACAATATCAAGTTCTATTCCAATCATATGCTGCAGGTGCTTTTTCCCATACTGAAACAGACCAAAAGTGAAGTTATTCTTCAGGTGATGTAATCATACTTGTAGTGATAAACTGATTATTCTTATTATTATTTGTGCATGGTGAGGCAAATGCCTTCTGATACAACATTGAAGGAGGCTGATGTTGGGAGCTGAATCTAATATCCAGAGAGCAATGTTAAAACCTTGTCAGATTTTTTAACAAAGTCGTATAACCACTCATATGCACAGATTTGAATGCATTCATTAAGTGTCCGAAATTAATTTAAAATCTATGCTGATATGCTTAGTGAACACTCTCTAAAAGGAAAATTTACCCCAAAATGAAACTCATCATTTACTCACCCTTATGCCATCCCAGATGTGTATGACTTTCTTACATCTGCTGAACACAAATGAAGATTTTTAGATCTCTTTTTGTCCATACAACGCAACATTTTGGAGCTCCAAAAATCACATAAGTTAGCATAACTTATAAGACTACAGTGGTTAAATCTATGTCTACAGAAGCTATATTATAGGTGTGGGTGAGAAACATCATTATTAAATCATTTTTATTATAAATTATCCTCCCTGCGCAATCAATCTCCACTTACATTCTTCTTGTGTTTTTTGTGATTCAAATTCTTTATGCATACTCCCCCTTCTGTGCAGAGAGAAGAATTTCTAGCAAAAAAGGACTAAATATATCTGTTTCACACCCACACCTATTATATCACTCCTGAAGGTATGGATTCAAACACAGGAATTGTAGGGAAATGGACAGTTTACCAAAAAATTTAAGTCCTGTTGTTATTTACTCACCCTTAATATTGTTTCAAACCTGAATTACGTTCTCTCTTAATTGGATTACAAAATGAGATGTTAGGCAGAATGTTAGGAACTGGCAGCTGCAGTGACAATTGAATTTCATTCTATCTTTTCCCATATTTTATCTTTGTCCATTCCTTTTGTGTTCCATGGATGAAAGTTATACAGGTTTGGAATGGGTAAATTATGTCAGATTAACATTTTTGGGTAAACTATCCTTTTAAGGAGCATATATGACCTTTTGAAATCCCCAAGCTGTCATCCACAATGTGATTTGTCGTTTGTTTATTTTTGTTTCACTAACATACCAAGGATTAATTTGAGTTCTTTGTGCCTTTCATCCAAACATTAAAAAAAGATTCATCACTTTGAGGCATACATTAAATACATAATTTATTACAGAATACAAATGGCATGAAACTTGTATTTCATACCTCTGAACAATAAATATAGTTGAACATACTTCTCAAGTTCAACAAAACTGATAAATCTTGTGCGAATGTTACTCAAAGTAAACATCAAACTGATACAGCATTATATACAGTACACATGCCATGAATTAAGCATTCCTAAAAGGTTTTAAAAAGCTAAAAGTCTAAACCAAGTGTTAATTTATTGACATTGCGATTTTAAAATCGTTTATAATATTGTCATTAAGGCAATATTTAGGACATTTTTAATCAAATATGAATGCATCAGTGAAGTAGCTGTCCACACCATTTCTGTACTACAAATGTGGATAATCTCCTCCCATACAAATTTGTAGAGCAACATTTTCCTAAATGTCTGTTTTAAAACTGTGTAGGTAAAATGTTGAAGGTTAATTGGTTAACACTAATTTTTCTTGTCAGAACTGAAAACAAAATCAATAAATATTCTTTCTCTTTCAGCTGTACAGACACAGTTCATAGACATAAAGGTGCACTAATTAATTTTGTTCATATTTCACAGGATAATTCAACAGTAGTCTTGGAAATGTACACTGACACCTATTGGTGTGACTGCGACATAAAGCAAAGCACAAGTTTTCAGATACATGTCATAGAATTACCCTTAAAAAAATATTTAAAAGAAAATGACCTCATGATTAATTCTAGAACCCAAACTGTCTGACTTTAAGGGGTTACCAAGATAAAGAAAAGCGTACTACTATACTACTATATACAATATTGCAGAAATTGTAAAAATAGTAAGGCGGTATGCTTTTCCAAACATAGCTTCCGCCATAACCCTTACGTCGAATAAAACAGCCTTTGCAAGGCCACTGATATGACTGGAGTCATCATTTTATGTGTGTGCACATATTTTAAACATAAATATCAAAATAACCATTCATTTTTTAAGTGCGAAACCTTTAAGTTGGAGCAAAGTACTGTGTGCATCTTTAATGCACTTTATGACATCTAGCGTGACATCAACAGGATATATAGGGTTCTGATTGTGAAACTCCAGAACATTGCATAGATTCATGACAGTTCATGACATTTAGCATGCCAGTTAACATAAACCATATCTAACTGAAAGACATTTATGAATGTAAACACTGTACTCATTAAAAATAAGCATATCCACAGAAAATGCAACATTAATATACAGTTCTAACACATCAATGGACCACATCGCTACCATCATGGCAAAGATTGCACAAATATTTTAATAACAATTTAGCACAAGATTGCAGGTCAAGAGTTTAATGTGGGCAGTTGAGCTACCTGCAGAAAGAAACTTTCCCAGAAGGGTGCAGTGTTATCAAATCTGTCCAAGCTGTCACATTCACTTTCATATCCTGAACAAGAACATCCACAAATAACGCACATGCATATTGTCACTAGTAGTGCGTTGTCTCCAGAAACCAGCATTGTATTAATCCCTAAGGTCTTTTAAATATTTAGAGATACACTGACAATGGTTGTTTTATATTAACAATATAAATGCTTGGATAGATTTACAATACATCCACTTAATAAGCTAGTTTTAAAACAGAAATATTGTTTTATCACAATGCATTTTTCCCATGGAAAGTAAATGCTTAGAAATGTCTGAAATCTTTAAAGCGCTTTGTAATATATGTTGCTATAACATCAAACAAGACCACAAAGTTCACAAGAAGAACATAGTTCACAGTTTCGACAGCTTAAGCAGGCTGCAGAATTACAGAAAGCCGCTTGCAATAAATTAATAGTTCATAAACACTGACAAGAATTAAAACTCTTCACCATACTAAGATGTTGATATGTATGGAACATTAGATTAAATGCCTAGGTCAGAAATTTGAGTTGAGGAACAGGAAAATGACTGTGCTTTGCACTACATGCATTAGCTGTGCCATCATTGCTTGTAGATAGGAAACTAGATACATCCTAATTTATTTATCTTTCTACATTTTTTTGGGGGGGGGTCACATATTGTCTTTGATAAACACAGAATATCAGAGGCTTGTTGGATTCTGCTCAGTTTTACAGGAGAACCAGAGGTGGGTAGAGTAGCAAAAACTGTACTCATGTAAAAGCAAAATTACTTAAAAAAATAATTACTCAAGTAGAAGTAAATGTACTAACTAGTTACTTGTGTAAGAGTAATAAAGTATCCAATTTAAATAGTACTCAAGTAGTGAGTAACTCCTACTTTCACAAATGTCATAATAGACATTAACTCCCATATATTCCATTACATAATACACTTTTAAATTGTATTACAGATTTATTTTTAGTGGAAATTTTGTCATCATTCAACATCATGTTGTTCCAAACCCATGTGTCTTTCTTTCTTCCTCGCAACACAAAGTAGATATTGCTGTGATATTGGGACGCTATTTACTTTCAGAAAATGTTTTTTGTTTCTCCATATTTTGAAAGTGAATGATGACTGAGACTGTCAGTCCCTAACATTCTGTATAACATATTTTCTGTTCCATATAATGCAAATTGTCACACTGGTTTGGAACAGCATGAGGGTAGGGAAATGATGACATAATATTAAATTATGGCTGAGCTGTCACTTTAAAGGTGTAGTTTATCCAAAAATGAAAATTATTTCATCATTTACTCACCCTCATGCCATCCCAGATGTGTATGACTTCCTATCTTCTGCGGAACACAAATTCAGATTTGTAAGATAATATTCTAACATTTTATGCTCCATAAAGCACATAAAGGCAGTATAAAAGTAATCCATACGACTTCAGTAGTTAAATCAATGTCTTCTGAAGTGATATGATAAGTGTGGGTGAGAAACAGATCAATAGTTGTCATTTTTTTGCTAGACAGCAGGGGGTGATATGCAGAGAAGTATGTGAATCACCAAAAACACAAGAAGAACGTGAAAGTAATCAGTTTATCCATGCCTATCACATCGCTTCTGAAGATACTGATTTAACCATTAGAGTCTTAAGGATTACTTTTATGCTGATGTATGTGATTTTGTTTAGCTTTAAAATGTTGCCACCCATTCACTTGCATTGTATAAACCTACAGAGCTGAGAAATTCTTCTAAAAATCTGTATTTGAGTTCAGCAGATGAAAGAAAGTCATACACTTTCATGAGGGTGAGTAAATAATGAGAATTAAAGTTTTTGGGTCAACTATCCCTTTAAGGGCTCTTGTCAGATCTGGATGAATATGTCAATAAGAAGAGACGTTTGGAAACATTTCTAGTAATTATTACGGTGAAAACCCATAAAAATGTCCCACAAGGACATTATATAATGCTGAAATATAAACCAAAGCAAGATCAAGCCTTCTTTTGCTATTTCATAGCTTTTAACGGCCTGCGCAGATTCTTTTTTCAGTGTAGTTACAGTATTCTGGGTCAAAAGAATTTAGATCATTTCGATCATAGACCGCTCTCTAAACGCAGAGTACACAGCTTAGTGCATAGGCCACCATTCCTGGTCATAGAACACTCGCTGTGTCTGAAACCACCCCCTATCCACTATATAGTGCACTATTTCGAGTGTCCACCATTTTGTAGGTGTGTAGGACTGAATTCTGAGTGAGCCACTCCTTCCCTTCTTTTGTTCACTCATTCTTACCCACAATGCACTCTAATTTTGAGTGTACATTTGACATGTTGAAGTGTTTGATGCTGCAGCACTGATGACTTGTGTAACAGTCTGTGACAGCAGCACGTGCCTCTGTGTGAATTTCCGCACTCGTAAAATTCCCATTCAATAATCTCTCAATAAATTACGCATTAATTAAAATTAAACAAAGTAATGTAACGACAGGAACGCTGCACATTGTAAAGAAGTAAATGTAAAAAATTGCATTAGAAATTTACTTGAGTGAGTGTAAGGAGTACCCACTTTTAAACCTACTCTAAAAGTATTTATTTATTATCCAAAACGCTACTCAAGAAAATGTAACGGAGTAAATGTAACGAGTTACTACCCACCTCTGAGGAAAATGTTAAGAGGAAAGGTAAATACAGAGAATCTGGCAGCATTCAGGACTGCGCCTGAAATTACATGAGAAGTATCATAACAGACCACCAAAGGAGTTCTGTGCTATAACCAAGAGACATAGATCTTTGTTTATTCTGTAAAAATACTGCATAAACGGTATCAGTTTATATTTAGTGACTTCCATTTAAGGATGCTCCGCAATCACATGACTGAAAGACAGAACCATAGTGTTCTGCAATTTCCTTCAGCAAGCGTATTTGACCATTAAGGTTTGTCCCCACCTTTCACTGTGACAAGAGTGTTTCTTGCATGCTGGGTCATTTTTTTACCCAGCCCTTTTGTTCAGATTGTCAACTCTTGCCAACACAAAACAGAACATGACAGAGCTGTGGTAAATGTAAAATAAAATTTAAAGTAAAGACAGGATTTTATTGCATTGCAGTGCAGTGATTGTATTCAAAACAAAGGAACTGTAAATGAAATGACCTGCTTTACAAGAGGGAAACTAAAACTTCTTGTGAAGCGTTGCATGTTTGGGCTGCCATGGTTATGAAATTTAGCTGACAATTAATTGTCTAACAAATAATTGCAATTATGACGATTAATTGTCTGTTTTAGGGCTTTCACGATTAATTGTCATATAAATTGTCATATTTCATATTTAACTTTAAATATAGAAATCAAATAAAAATATGTATATATCATTTCCTTTTAAGGCTTTAAAAACGTATGAATGACATGAAAAATAATGTTTTAAATATCAAAATATTTCTAAATACTTAAAATAGTCTCTCGTTATGGTCAACTTTGGTTTTGGTGTGTTTTACATTAACACTGTTGTTTTAGAACTCCTGTATTTTATTCCTCCAGTATTGGGGGGACTTGCTTGTTTTGATTATTGGGACCAAAGACTGACTGACATGGTTTAATATGCAAGTAGCAGTTCAAATAAGTGCTTCAAAAGGCAATACCTATTTTAATCTTTTAGTCTAATAGAAGTGGTATTGAAGAAGATCATGACAATTTCTCAGTACTTAGAAATTGTAGATAATCTCAAATTGTGCAATTGGTTGAGGATTGTTAGCTAAGAGAGAATCATCTGTTAAGAGAGAGGTTGGTTAGG
This sequence comes from Moxostoma hubbsi, assembly GCA_032164185.1. Lineage (NCBI taxonomy): Eukaryota > Metazoa > Chordata > Actinopteri > Cypriniformes > Catostomidae > Moxostoma > Moxostoma hubbsi. The sequence continues at coordinate 19,111,496 of JAVLUX010000016.1, forward strand.
TCTTGTTTTTTCAGTGATCGAAGCAACTGCTTTTTAAGTGAACTAACAGTGTCATGACATAATAAACTAATAAAGCATGTGAAGTTTGGAGAGAAAACATTACAAAATGAGGTAGAAAATACCTGTTTTCCCACCATGAAACATCCCTAGCATGCTCTCACACTTGCCCAATTACCAGAGGAGGCATAACCTTTCTTAATGTGACATACTAAGAAGTGGAACGAGTCAGGACTTGCAAGGTGAATTATAATACACTCATTAGGCTTTTACTGCAGTTCCCATTAGAGTCAGTTTTATCTGCAGTCACATATCCCTCTTTAACTGAGTTGTCCCCAGCTGGGTCACTGTCATCTGAACTGCCTTTGCTTCGCCCTTTGTGTTCACTTTGCCAGCTATGCCCACTATATACATATCCATTAGCTGGCCTCACATTAGGGTAGCGTGGCCTATTGAGGCATAGGATCTCCTTGAAAGCATACCTGAACTCTGGACTCCTGCAGTAGATCAATGGATTGAAGGCTGAGTTAGCGTAGCCTATCCAGTTTAAGATTCTGTATGGCAAGTTGTCCTTAAAGTTGACCCTCACCACATTTAGTACAAAGAAAGGCAGCCAACACAATGTGAAGATGCCCATGATGATGCCCAAAGTCTTCAAAGCCTTATGTTCTTTCAAGCAGAACTTAGGCTTCTTGATGTTCCTCACCTCATAGTGGCTGTCTACAACCCCTCCGCTGCTTGCCACATCCTCCTTTTTTCTGTTGTTGTTCTGAGCATGGAATCGGCCCTCACTTTTGTCGATCTTCTTCAGCTGCTTTCTTGCCTCCTGGAACACGCGGCTATAGACGAAAACCATGATGATCAGTGGTATGTAGAAGGAGATTATGGAGGAAGTGATGGCATAGGCAGCATTGGTGTCAAATTCACAGCAGTGAACGTCCTCCTTGCACTTTAACGCTTCATAATCTTCAGAAATCCACCACTCCATATGGATTGGTAGGAAAGAAATGAGCCCAGCGATGACCCACACTAGTAGCACCACAATGCGTGCTCTGCACTTGGTCAGCATGGACTGGTAGCGAAAGGGTGAGGTGATAGCGAGGTAGCGATCCAGAGCGATGACACAGAGCGTCTCAATACTGGCTGTGACGCACAGAACATCGGTGGCTGTCCAGAACTCACACCAGAAGTTGCCAAAGTGCCACTTGTCCAGGATTATGTAAAGAGCACCGAAGGGAACTACCACCAATCCCATGACTAGGTCAGCACATGCAAGTGATGTAATGAAGCAGTTAGTGATGTTCTGGAGTCTTTGGAAGCGGGAGATGGCTGTAATCACCAGCACATTGCCGAAGACGATGGCCAGGACTAGTATGGACATAACAATGCCCAGCAGCACCATCCGTACTTCACTGCCGGCAGAGGAGCTGGGTGCAGAGATGTTTAAACCCTCTGAGATGTTTAGAGATTCAGGAGGCTGTGTGCTTCCCATGATCTGACAGAAGAGATGAATAAAAAAAATAGAAATATGCTTAATTTTGATAAAATATGCTACATTATATACATTATACATTAAAGCAAACATAAACTGTAAAAAGTGTATTTCTACTTGATCCAATCCTTACACTGACATAAAAAATAACCTAAAAAATTTACTTTATGTGGTAACATCTAAATTAACTGGTTTGATTCAAGGCAAAAATATTATTTAACATTAATTAATCAACCTGAATACATTAGGTTACACTAATAAAATACATTTTGAGGATTCTATCAGGTAGAAAAAGCTCTTTAAGGTTGCAGGCATTCAATTTTTTTTTTTAGCAAACTCAAATGTTGTTTCAGTCATGTTAAATAATATTTAGAAAACAATTGTAACATGCAAATTGATCTATTTCATCTTGATCTTACTCACAACCCAATTTACCATGAAAGTGCTATTTCTAAATGATCACTTGTTTTCATTGGTGAAATCTAATGTTCTTAGGTTGATTCATTCATATTAAATAATATATTTGATTTGAATATTACCAGTTAAGTTGAAAGTTACCACACAAAACACATTTTAGGTTATTTGACAAAACATTTTACATATATTAAGAACACAGAACATGGCAAGCAAAGTAAACAAACACTGCATTGGTGTGCACATGCATTTAGTATTTCAAAATATCTTAATTTTTTTTTACAAACCTCCAAAAGAATCCCAACTTCACTCCTCCTCACATTCAAAGTCAAATTACTTTTTTTTTTTTTTTTTTTTTAGGTCTGTAGGGTTGTTACAATTAAGGGGATCTCCACTTCATTATGTTTGTCTTTTGCAAGCTCTGTCTATATCTCTCGTGCTTTTTCTTCCTCTCTGTCACAACAGCACTTTTCTCAATCTCTCACCTACAGTCACTCTGCTTAACTGTATTACGCTGAATGTGGCTCCCAGGCTATCTGTCAGAGCCCTTATAACATTCTGTGATGACATCACAACTGACTTCCAGCCAATGAGCTCTCTAGACAGGAGAGTGAGGTGAAGAATGCACTGCTTTTATGCTGACTGCTATACATGACTAATTAACAATGACAGATTATTATTAAAAATATTCTAGGCAACACAATATGATGCATTATGGAACGTTTAACCCAATCTACACTTGAACATCATGCAAGCTTTGCCAGCAAATGCATCTTCCAAAGATTCATTCCTATTTTTTAACATATGTAGAGGCTAATCTTGGGCACAGAATTCCAGGGTGTGCTCTGCTATATAGCTGAAGCCATGTCCATCTCCATGAGATTCAGAGAAGAAATTCTTTGCACATCTTTACTTTTGGGAAACAATGCCCTTATCATGTTCAGAGCTATTGGCTTTGCTGTTTGCTGTGGGTCAGACCAGCTAATCAGGTCTGTATAGCCCTTATACGCCACAGAGAGAGAGAGTAAACAATCTAAGCAAGGATTACTGACATTTAATATATGGACCAAGGGCGACATTTTAGTGGTGCAGGCAGAAAGTCCCCCTAGTGACGTTTGGTTGAGGGTGTGTTGAAAAGTAGGAGGTCGGAGGTGATGGTTACAATCTTTGTTTAATCAATCTTACTGGAGTTTAATCTTGCTGTCTCTTGTTTAGAAAGACACAGTATAAAGGCTAATGTATCTAGCCACAGAGCACTGGTTAGGGTGTAGAGGTTGATTATGAATTAAGGGTAGCAGATGGTTATTGGGTGCTTTTGAAGGGAAGGAGAGGGGATGGAGGAGGGGGAATGTGACACATAAAATTGGGATTACAATAAATCATGGAGGAGCAGTACAAGATTACTACATGTGAGTTGCAGTAGAACAGGTGAGGGAGCAAGATTTATGTGAATAAAGAAGTAAGAGTGGCACTCTTGTTTGCAGGTATCAAAGACATCTATAAATAACTTCACCATTGTTCTTGGGAATAATCAAACATTTTATTTCACCATAATGCCATGCATGTCAAAAAGTGGTTGCAAACTGTTTTGCTTATCAAATTATGTGTCTACAGGGTCAGACATAACACAAAAATTTGTCATTTTCTTTTTCTCACATATTTGCCAGCTTCCTTGTTTTACAGATCTGTTTAAGCTTCATGAAGTGACATGCTTTGCCAGTTCAACTGGTTAAAGAGTTACTATCAACCTTATAAGTTATTAAGCTAATGAAGGTCTAATTTCATAACAGGTTATAGAAAAAAAAACTGTAACACTTTACTATAAGGTTCTACATGTTAATATTAATGCATTAGGTATCATTAACTAAAACTAATGTTGACAAATACAACCTTATTGTAAAGTGCTACCAAAAGCACACAAAGTTCTACAAGGAGAAACAGGCTAATATGCTGCCCTGTACCACAATAGATTAAACAAAGCACATTTTGTATCTTTAGGCAATGTTTGAGGTAAAAACAATTTTGGAATGTGGGACAATCTCTATGCTGCAATGCAACACAAATATAATACATATATATATATATACACTGGCAACCTAAAGTTTGGAATAATGTACAGATTTTGCTGTTTCAGAAGGAATATTTGGTTCTTTATTTCACCAAAGTGGCATTCAACTGATCACAAAGTATAGTTCGGACATTACTGATGTTAAAAACAGCACCATCAATATTTGAAAGAAAATTAATAAAATAATAATTTCTTCCCCATTTCCAGCAGCCATCACTCAAACAACTTATACTCGAGTAATCCTGTTAAATTGCTATTTTGGTACTAGAAAATCCCATTATATCAAACACTTTTGAAAGCTATTTGGTTTGTTAAATGAAGATTAACATTGTCTTTGTGTTTGTTTTTGAGTTGCCACAGTATACAATAGACTGGCATGTCTTAAGGTCAATTTTAGGTAAAAAAAAAAAAAAAAAGAAACAGCTTTCTTTAGAAATCATTGTCAATCAGTCAATCATTATTTTGAGAAATGAAGGATACACAATGCTTGAAATTGCCAAAAAAGGAAGATTTAATACAAAGGTGTACACTACAGTCTTCAAAGACAAAGGACAACTGGCTCTAATGAGGACAGAATGATATGTGTAAGGCCAGATGTACAACTAAACAAGAGGATCTGTACATAGACCCCTCACATGTCTTCAGCTGACAGCTTCAATGAATTGTACTCGCTCAACGCCAGTTTCATGTACAACAGTAAAGATAAGACTCAGGGATACAGGCCTTATGGGAAGAATTGCAAATGAAAAGCCACATTTTGTTTCAAATTTTGTGAAAAACAAAAAGGAAAGGTTAGAGTGTGCAAAGAAACAGACATTGGACAACAGATAATTTGAAAAAGAGTGTTATGGATCTTAACCCCATTGAGCTTTTGTGGGATCAGCTAGACTGTAAGGTGTTTGAGAAGTGTCCAACAAGTCAACCACATCTATGGCAAGTGCTACAGGAACTGTTGGGTGAAATGTCACCTGAATATCTGGACAAACTGACAGCTAGAATGCCAAGGATCTGCAAAGCGGTCATTGCTGCAGGTGGAGGATTTTTTGACAAGAACCCTTTGAAGTAGTTAAAGTTTTTTTTTTAATTGTAATAGTAATTCTTCATGTTATTAATGTCCTGACTATACATTGTGATCAGTTGAATGCCACCTTGGTGAGTAAAAGTATCAATTTCTTTCCATAAGAGCAAAATCTGTCCATTTTTACAGTCCTTTGGGCACCAGTAGAATGTATATATATGTATATACACCATGGCCAATAGTATTGGCAGTGACATACATAGTGTTTTGCTAAGTTTGCTGCTTCAGTATTTATAGATTATTTTTTCACATGTTTCTATGGTATACTGGAGTTTAAAAAGGCTTTTATTGGAAAAAAAAAAAAAAACATTCAATATCGGCAAAGAGTCAATATTTACAGTGTTCACCCTTGTTCTTCATAACCTCTGCAATTCGCTCTGGCATGCTGGATATCAGCTTCTGGGCCAAATCCTGACTGATGGCGATCCATTCTTGCCTCATTAGTGCCGTAGTTGATCACAGTTTGTGGGCTTCTGGTTGTCCACTCACCTTTTGAGGATTGACCACAGGTTCTATATGGGATTAAGATCCGGGGAGTTGCCAGATCATTATCACTCTTGCCTTATGACATGGTGCTCCATCATACTGGAAAATGCACAGATCATCACCAAATTTGCTCCTGGATTGTTGGGAGAAGTTGCTCTCGCTGTTTTGATAACATTCTTTATTCATTTATTGACACCAAGCCATTGTCCAAAAGTCTTCGCCTCACTTTGCGTGCAGATGTACTCACACAACCTGCTGCCAATATTGAGCAAGCTCTGCACTGGTGGTGACACGATTCCATTGCTGACTCCTCAGGAGGAGATGGTCCTGGCGCTTGCCAGACACTCTGGGACGTCCTGAAGCCTTTTTCACTGCAGTTGAAACTCTCTCCTTGAAGTTCTTGATGATCCGGTAAATGGTTCTTTCAGGTACAGTATTCTTTGCAGCAATTTCCTTGCATGTGAGACCATTTTGATGCAAAGCGATGATGGCTGCACGTCTTTCTTTAGAGGTAACCATTGCAAACAAGAACACAATGATTGGAAGCACTTCTTCCCTCCTTTTATAGCAATCAGTCTGCTCTTGCATCCAATCAGAATGATAGAGTGATTTCACCTGACTAGTACTCATTCACTCTTTCCCAGGTGCTGCTGATATGATTAGTGAAATGATGTTAGCTGATCATTTTGTGCCAGGGCCAAAAAACTGTGAAATTTGGATTTTGGTGATAATGTTCATTTTTTTTTACTATTAATATAATTTAGATCATAGGACATATAATCACATATACAGAAAGAATCCATAAGGTTTTCTGTCTTTAGTAACCTATATGGAGGCATATCACAAAGGACTTTGTAAATTCGAATCAATCAAAACTTGATTGAGAATGGTTCACAAGTCCATGATTCATATAGATGAAATTTGTAGGTCTGTATGTTGTGGTTTTTGGAAAACAGTGTCCTTATCATCATTACAGTCAGCTTTGTTCTCTATTGGGTAGGCCCTGAGAGCCCATATATGTTAAAGAAAGTAAACTTACACTATCTGTACTGAATACAGATGTGCATGTGAACAGATTGATTGGAATCAACTGTTTATTTACTTTTTATCTCTGTGATCTCAGACATAAATAAATTCCAACACTCCCGTCCTCAGGAAAGCCAAATTCTGGCTGTCAAAGTTACAAAGGGCAGTGCTGAAAAGTGGATAGCGGTCATCTAGACTGAGCTCTATGGAGACATGAATTCTGTGGTGGGAGATGTGTGTAATTGACCCTGTAGCTTGGTTTGTATTGGCTCAACATCACAGGGTTTGTGTCTCACTGTAGGCATGAATTTCCCTACTCTGGTCCTCTGAGTGTGGGAGCTGAACTCCTCAAGGAGAGGAGGGGCTTATGGATATGGCCTAGAGGAGGGTGCTTGCTTTTAAGACAGATGCAATGTCAATGTCCACAATTCTCCTGTATGCTCCATTTGCAGGTGGGGAGCCTGCTGCGTTCTTGGGAGTCTGTTGTTCTATCGGCTTCAGTTGTTTTTGTGTTTTAATCTCTAACAGCTAGTGTCCCATAATATATCAACATTTATACATAAACTTCATAATTAATCACATTTTGCTCATCCTTCTTAAACAGTTTCTATGCTTAGCCTCAATTAAAGATTGTTATATTCCACTTAGAGTCCCCAAACAGCAATTTTTAGCAAAATGTATCAACACCAACTTATCAGATTGTAAAAAAAATGTTTAATATATTTTTTTAACAACCCTCCTTTATTTTGGCAGAAACCCGCAGACCTGATTTGTCAGCTGTTGAAACTTATATATATATGTACTCACTTTCATGGAATTCCAGATATGACTTTATTTTTTCTGCAAGAATGTCTCAGCTCTGTAGGTCTATACAATGCAAATGAATAATGACCACAACTTTGAAGCTCCAAAAAACACAATAGGCAACATAAAAGTAATCCATTTGACTCTAGCTCCTTCTGAAGCAATCCAACTGGTTTTGGGTGAGAACAGACCGAAATGTAACTCCTTTTTCACTGTACATCTTGACATTGCAGCCTCTAGGCACGATCATGTTTTGATGATTACACTTCCTCATGCTTGACATATTTGCAGAGCACAAGATGGCCCTAGGAAATGTAATCGAGTTTGAAAAAATTATCGCAGAAGAGACTGCAGATGTCAAAATTTATAGTGAAAATGGAGTAATATTTTGGTCTGTACTCATCCAAAATCATTTGAATTGCACGCCTTGAAACACAATGACCACTAAAGTCGACAATAGCACAAATTATTTATTAGAAATACTATATTTACTGTGAATTAACACATTGAGAAAATAAATGGTTGCTTTCAGAGGCTTTATATGGAGTTTGGATGAAAATAAGGAGCATTTCAAACTGTCCTGAGACCAGTGCAGACAGACAGCACACTGGAGGTGAAGTCATTCACTAAATAGGGAGCAAGGGAGCATCCTATGCAGCTAAGATCATTCACTCCTTAAATCTGATCAAAAGTTCAGTTTCAGGCTGCAGACAATGTTTGGACCACTCAACATGTTTGGCAGACATGGGACAATGGTAATCAGTACATAGATTCAGAATTTATAATGTATAATATTATTTTAACGTAGTTGGCAGTGACTGGATGATGCTGGCCATAACTTTTAATCAGAATTATTTATGCTTATTTCTGATCGGTAAAATGCTTGGTAAAAAAAAGGGCAGATGTTATGTGCGGTTATGTGCGGATACATTCAAGGACATGTCTGTATGCATTGTCTGTTCGAAGTGGACAAAGGCATTCCATGCAGGGAAGCTTAGCCCCTGGCCCTTAATAACCACCAGTGGGTAGAGAGTGATGGAAAGAGGCTGGGCAGAAATTGTATGTTTCTGGGGTCAAATATGAGTCTGTAGAATGGAATGAAAGAACGATGGTATAGCATGAAATGTAAAGCATATTTTTATCATGAAATACTCAAATAGTATGAGATAGATACAGTGAGAGACTTGGGAAGGGTGGGTGAATGCATGAAAGTTGGAGCAGGGCTACATGCCTAGATGAGGACAGTGATGATCCAAAGAAGGAAGGGAAAAGAGAAAGTTAGTGATAGAGGAGGCAGGATAAACAAAGAGGAGATGTCGCAGAGTTGCCCTACTTTCTATCACAGTTGTTGCAAGATATGTGTGTAAATCTGCTAGTGTAGCAGACAGATGGTCAAGTCATTTCCTCCCCCATTCTCTCAGGATACCTGGGAAATATCCGCTCTTGGATATGAGTTGGAACACTTGTTCCTTCTCTGTATACATTAGTACTAGCAAGATAAAAATCAGGCTAGTTTTCCTAAATTATATTCGGATGATATATCGTTTCCAGCAAGGTAGAGTTTAACAACATTTTAAATTGTGCAACGAATAATGGAATCCCTCTATAAAATGTGTCGTTTACCATGTGTCCAATGATACATGCAATATTCCTTTGTACTTAATCATTTATTTTATTGTGTGTCTTACATAATGTAATGGACAGTATATTATGCAGCCCCAAAAATTACTTGGACACTTTTGGAAAAGTTCACACTTGTGTTCTATGCATAATAGCAGGTGTAGTTTATCACTTTAACTAGTTCTACAAAGTTTTATAACCGGTCCAAGTACATTTTGTCTTAATTTAACAAAATAAACCTAACATGCAAATTTTTGTGTTTTGCTTGAAAAGTGTGTTTGTGGTTTATGTTTGTAAAATAAATGCCACTGGTTTTAATATTTTGTAATTTAATGCTAAGGCATTCATACATTTTTAAGGTCCAAATACGTTCTGGGGTCACTGTATAAATACCTTTTATGTTGAAGACAGTTTATCCCAAAATTCTTGCAATGGCACCTCAGGCAGTGAACACCTTGTAATGGCTGGGCGTTTCTACATGGAGGATTTAACAAGTCAACAAACACCACCTGTATTTAGCCTTGTTTTGGTAGTGCTTTTCAATGAAATCCATCCCATTGTTGTAATGGACTACTCTTAGCACTTAGTGTTAATTTTTAGAAGATACAATGTGGACCAATGACAATATGACAAATGTACCACTTATCTTGAATTGTGACAAGTGAATCCTTTTGCTTCAGTTACCAATTTTCCAAATGACTGTCCTAAAATCAGCAATAAAAGAATTATGAGTCTTCATTAAAAAGAATCAAAACCATATTTTAGTTCAGAGTTTGGCTGAAATAGATAAAAAATAAAGTAATTATTTTTCACATGCACATTTTCAAAAGTTCACATTTTCTTTGGATTTTGTAGCAATGTAAATACAATGACAGAAGGTTACAGCTTGTTTTCATGGCATGCTGTGTTTTAACAACTTACAATGCATGCACAATTAAAATGCACATAGCTGAAACCCTAAAAACATACAAATTATCTACAAAGGTGTACATGCTGGATTTTGCGATACGTACAGTATATTTAGTTATTTTTCTCTTAAATATTTAAGTTGTTTTTGCAATTGAACACTCAGTAATGCTTCATTGAATCAATTAATATAGCCAGTTGTTTTGTTGTTTCTCATTATCTAAAGACCTTTTGATCAAAAGGCGCATACTTAAATACTTTGAAAATCAAATATGTCGAAAATAGTAGTAATAACGATGGTTTATTATATGTAGTAATAGGCTATATGTAAGCAATAATTGACAACAGACCATTGAATTATTGAAAAATAATGCACACCATAAGTGGTAATGTGGCCATGACATGCAGCGGAGCCGTTACACCTCTGTTGTGCATTATTTTTCAATAATTAAATGGCCGGAGTCAATTACTCTACTTATACCATGGTTACCACACATTAAGACATCATTCAGGGTTTTATGTTAAGACATTTTCTGTTTTTTGTACTTAAAATGCTCTTGTGAGAGGAATTAGTTTCTTCCGCCACAGATTCAGCACCTTGCTTTGATACAGCCCGAGCCTTCGTTGCTAGTTAGAAAAGTCACATTAGAACTAGCAACGGAGGACTGGGAGACTTGAACTGCTTTACTGGAACACTTACTGGAGTAATAAGGTGGTGCGTTTGTGCATGTGTGTGTGCGTTTGTGTGTGAGGTTGTGTTTGAGTGAGCAAATGAGAGAAACTCAGAAACTGAGTGTGGGATTACCTTTATTTGTTGCAAATTTTAAAATCAAAGGGAGTAAACTTTTACTGTCGCCAATGGCGACCTTGACAGAAATTACACTCACAAATAAATTTATTTGGTCACAAATGTGACCATTTTTAGTCGCAGTTTGGAGCCCTGCACAAGGATGATGATTTATCGACTTTATAAACATTACATTTTTATCGTCTGTTAATGCTGAACTTCTGTAAAGCTGCTTTGAAACGATGTGTGTTGTGAAAGGCGCTATACAAATAAAATTGACTTGACTTGACTTGACTTGCAGCTCTCGTCAGATGTAACATTGCTTAAAAATCGCCAAGATGCAAGTGTAAGCACACTTCGCAGCAGTAGCAAGTGTCACCATTTTTGTATACAGCTTTTCTGATGTAAACTGTAACAACAGTTTTCAACCCCACAGAGATGCAGGTGTGCGCTGACATGATGGCTCCATTATTAAAGATGGAGACTGTTTTATAGTTAAGGTGTTCCTATGCTTAATGTATTCAGATGCACTGTATTGGGTGTATGTTATGTGTAAAGCCTGAAATTTTGTTTTAAAATGTTGTGGAGCTTGTTGTTCATTTTCTTACGATTGAGTTTCAAATATGACTGCATTGCAGGGGGTGCACGATGTTAGCCAATCATAATGGTGTCCGTTTTTTTTAAGTCTTTAAGGGCCAGAGAGCTTAAAACTAAGTGTTTCAGACTGTGGGATTATCCACAAACAAAGCCATCATATGAACACAACATCAAATTCCACAGATCAGAGTGTTCCCCCACCGAGCCATTGGAGAGTCATAAAAACGAATCTATGGCGCCTAAATTGCTGAAGGAGACTGTCTCTCCCATGCCTGCTTAATTTCAGACTAGGGTTTGTAATGACAGAGCTGACCAATAAAGAAGATCCTTCTTTGTTCCACAAACTTAAACCCTCAGCACGACCTTCTAAACTTCCACACAGAGCTAAAAAAAGTTTTCTTTGAAAGGTTTCCTTGTGATATCCTCATGAGATCCTCATCCCAGTCCCAGTACTTGTGATATAACCCTATAAAATATAAACCATACCTAGTCTTGCTAGATAATTATGAAAATGACTCTATGACTTGTGATCACTTGTATAACTGACAAATTAATTATTTTAGCCAAAGTACATTTTAAAATATGTGTAGTGATTGGTATTCACCTATAACTGACAAGTCAATGATTCTAATCTTTAATCTGGTTTGATTCATCTCATTCTACTAAGATTCGTAAATATTCAATTGGATATTATACCCATACAATCAGGTTTCTCATAACGTGTAATGTATTATCCATGTTGTAAAACCAATGAATTAAGTAGTATGATTTGTAACCAGGGATTTTCATGTTTTGTTACTTACACGTATAATATTCATGAAAGAATATCATATTAAGTATGTAAATGCTTGCTTGTTTATGTAGAGAATGTTGATGACAACGAATTTCATGTCTCTTTTACTGTTGGCAAGATATAAAAGTTGATGATTAAACATGCTCTAATTTTGAGTTTGTTAGAATCCTCCACAAAAGATAGTAAATCAAATTTGGGAAATGGACAGAGAGTCGACCATATGACTCTGAGAAGCCACTTCTGATTGGCTCAGGGCACCTTTAGGGTGCGGCCAATTTCAGTTAAAAAATTTCCTACCCAAGGAAGAACTTCCAATTCTGCTGAATTTCTCTCATGCAATGCTCTCTTTGAACCATTGCTTGGTCTCCTCTTTACTTTGACTCTCTTGCTTCTTCCAGATCCTCCATGCCAGTGTCCATGGAAAACTTGGGACACCAAAATTCCTGAGGAAGCCTCTCACTCTCTGATCTACAGTTCACAAACCCAACGGGAGTTGCGAGACCTCCTTGCAAAGGGCCTCGCTTCAACCAGTCAATAATTATCCACAGTCATAACAGAGTCCAAGTACATCCAAAAATCTGCCATTTTGCTAAAAGTGCTTGTGTATTGGTTAAAAACTTTGGTAATCCTATTGCAAATCGTTTTAGACTCAAAGAAGGATAAATGGTTCGTAAGGCATTGTCAACAGACACCATACCAACCTGTTTCATGTTGTATGTGTTAGATTAGCTTTATCTTTAGAATAGCAATAAAGTTTGTCTGTATTCAAATATAATTTGACTGTGGTATATCTTGATAAATAATCTCATCCCCTGTTTCTAAAAGATTTAGCTTAAAAACTCTACCTAAAAATTTGTGATATTATTTTCAATAGCCATGATAATAATATTACTCCAAAAAGTGAATTAATCACAATTTCCTTATTAAAGCTAATTCCTTACAATAGAAATTGAGAGTGGATACAAAGAGACGTTGTATTATGATTTTAATGGTGGAGAATTTTATTCAGATAAATAATCTAGTTATTTGTCATTTATCTAATTTATAATGGTTGTCGAACGCAACTAATTCTGTTATCATTTTCCTTACATAATAATGTAGAATAAGGACAGTTTAATTTAATTCCTAGCTCACACATACTGTTCCTACATATAATGGTGGAGAATCACAGCACAATTCTACAAAAAGAGGGCCAGAGACAGTGTGATAAATGATTATATATTACTAAATGATGACTGTTTTGGTGCAACAACAACAAAAAACTTTACTAACTTTATAAGTGGACCTCGGAAAAGATAATAAAATCATATAAAAATAAAGTGTGTGTCATGACCCCTTTAAACACTAGACCGCAGATTGTACTAAGGCTCTTTAAACCAAGACACATTCCATAATGGGCACAGATCAGAACACAGAGACTCAGGAGGGTATTCAAAATCCCCTTGCCATATACTTTCTATAGAACTTTGAGGAAGGCGTGTCCTACATTGTGTCCTTAGTGATGAAAATAATCATCATGGCCTGTAAGAAAAGACATTCCATCAAATTCAGTGGTGGGCCGTGCATAACGTCTAGGCCTTCAGTGTAATTCATGCCATTAAGAAAACACAGTTTCACAATGAATAAGACACCCTATACCGTTGGGCATCATACATTATGTCGCAGCTAACTAGTTATTTTAAAAACACGTCCACGCACAAAAGTCAGAACTTGAAACGACAGTTAATGCTCAAGCAAGTCTAATTTTAACTGCAGCATGACTGTTTGTGAAATGAACGTCTCCTAAACAGACATTCAAAAATCATAATTTTTCATGAATCTACCAAGGAGGTCTATAATACCTGGAAAAATCTATCTAATAATATTTGTGATTTAAATGTTGCTTACAATAAATGTTGGTTTGTCAGGGTACACGGTTATGCTGCGTTCCATTCAAGCTCGATGTGGGATATTCCTACTTTTTGATATCTCTGACCATAAATGCATTTCTTTACCCAATATTCGAAAAAAGGCATTTCAGGTTAGCAGGGGTCTGACTCTCATTAGAGATGTCTCTTAGCAACCCAACTGATAAACAAGCTGCAGCACTAGCATGTGTGCTACATGTTTACGATTATCAAAAGAGATTATAATTTACCATGTTTTACAAACCTGTTTCTGCAGGAATTTGTTAAATAAGCTTTAATATCATGTAATGTGGAAACAAACTTATTTATTGATATTACTTAAAAAAGTGAATGTTTATCACTTCGTATATTTGCCTGAGTGTCGACATGCTTGTGTGACATCATGCCCCTGCATCTCGGCGAAATCTGAGTTGAGAATTTCTGCACGAGCCTACAAGTTGTAATTCTGCCTTAAAGATGCTTTCCATTTCACATTTCCCAGTAGGAATTTGTAAAATCTGACTTTCCGAGTTGAATGGAATTTACTTGAAGTGAAAATCAGCCCTCTTTTCCTGTTTAATAAATTAAGCAATCACATGGTGTGTTTTTAAATCCATAAGGATCTCTTTCTCAATGGTGATGTGGGCAGTGATGGCAGCTTTGGGCATGTGATTTGTGAAACAGTTGTCACACTTTGCTTGAAAGCATCAAGGAATCAATTCTGACTGGATAAACTTTTCTTTTTTCTCTATTTGTTTGTAGATTAATTAAGAGTGGAAAGCGCTTAAAAATACATAGGCCGATACAATACATAGGTGATTGAGAATGAAAGGACGAAAAATATTTATTTATTTGGTACGTTAGGCCAGCAGAGAAGGCTTTGCTGGCCCTGAGAAATCGCCACTTATAAAATTCTACTAATCTCACTGATATCCGATTAAGGCTAGAGTGAGTGTCCACCACACAATAAAAGTGAATCTGTCGTGTATCCAAAAATCCGTCTTCGCCAATATTTGTCTCCCTCCGAACTGAAAGAGCAATGAATACATTTCCAACATTTAAAGTTGTGAATGGACTTCACAAGAGCCACCATGTGTAGACATACATTATGAATGTGCCCCAACCTCAGAATTTCACCTACACGTTTTTGATTTTCTTAATTTTTTTCTAAACTGTTGAATATAGATTTTCATCTGAATTAGAATAGATTCCTCTGAATGCCTGTGGGGACAGATTAAGTTGTGCCATTTGTATAACCAATCAATGGAAACATACTCGAGTCACATCTAATAATATCAACTAATATTTTTTGCTATGCACTGGTGCTATACATTTAAGCAATATCACATAAGCAGGAGTGCTATTTTACAACAGTTCTATAATCAAAAATATTTATATCAAATAACTTGTGGCTAATTATTAGTCTGTTTTTGCCTCACCAACAAAAATATTTTAAAATGAAGCCAAAGCCTGATCAACTTTTTCATGTCACCGAGCAATGCACAATGCACTGGCAGCATGTCTGAGTGAGACAAACAGTGATGTGTCCCAGTGCAGTTATACTAAATTTCAAAATGCTGCTTGTCCAATCAGATCAGATGAACATAAATGTTTACTAATGAATTAGAGCTAAGATAAGAAAAGAACAGGGCATAAATTAAAAAAATATATATTTTACAAAACAAAAAAATAAATTTATAATACTCTTTCACAACAGGATTTATAAACTGAGGTCAGTCTTTTTTATTGTGTTTGTGTGTTCACTTCCCTGTGTTGTGGAAAGCTGGGGATCTGTCCCCTTTTTCCTAAATGTCCCTGTCTGTCAGACACTTATTCGACTTGCAGTCACACTCACCACCTGACCCCTCTACATTCTGGTTTTACAGCTCGATAACAGTGGAAGACTGTTATTGTTGCTATTTTACGGGCGTCTTTCCAACATTTAAAAATAGCAGTGAGTCATTTCAAGCAGTTCCTCTCTGTTGAGGAAGAGCTGGAGCAGGGATTGCTGTGTGTTGAGGAGAGTGCTCTGCGGGTGACTGCACCTAGGGCCAAATGTGTATTCAGCACTGCTGAGTTCCCATCAGATCTGCCCCTGACACTGCAGCTCAGTGTACAGAGTAGAGTCATCACCCAAGGTTTGCAGGTTTGAAATCACACGAGAGGGGAGTATAAATGGAGAGAATTTTAATTTAGACTGAACTATTGCTTTAATTAGCATTCAGGTTGTAATGTACATTGGTTCTTTTAAAGTTAAAAGTAAGGTCACTCAAATGAAACTTAATGCAACTATTGTTGACCATGGACTGTGCACCAAACAATGTATCTATCTGTTTTCTGGTATTCTGGAGTGCCTTTGTAATGTTTTATGCGAGCGGGTAATGTTTACTTTTTTATGCCCATATTAATCACCACGCTGGAATGACTTTGTACCAGGGAAATGCAGATGTATTCAGACATAGGTTTTGTTTCTACATATCAATCCAGAGCTCAGCAGTTCTCTCCATTTGAGAACCTCAAAAACTACAGATTCCACCGCAGAAACGTTTAATTAGGTCTCTTGGAACCCTCCATCTAGCCCTCCATCTCAGAACAGTTCATTGTTATGAGAAAAAGAACACCTCGGATTAATAGTCTAACTTTGACTGGAACAGATTACAAAATCCTCTCCTTTTAATGAATTTTGTGTTCTTTTATTAACTGAGCGCATGGAAGGGGTCTTCAAGCCTTTTCAAGCCAAGGGCTCCTTGGTGAATAGTGAACTTGAACCGGGACCCTGTTACATATCTAAAATTTGAGTGTAGATTGTTACAATTTATGTCTGGAATATAATAATTATGTATAGTACCATATTAATGTTTTACAGACTTTAAGGCAAAGTTATTAAAATTAGCATTACTAATATTTAGAATTATATACATGTACATTACATTAGCTGTGCCCCAAATGACACTATAGATTTATGATATACACTATGCACTCAGCCACAGTGTATGCATTATTAAATTGTAGGATTGTCCCAAATGGAACTCTAACAATTTTTAATACACGGAAGGTAGTACCATTTCAGAAGTATGTGTTGCTGCTAGCTTTAGGGTGTTAGCTAAACTCAGTTTAATACTTATATCTAAAAAAAAAAAGGGGCCAGTTTTTGAAATACTTGAAGGCAGAAATGTTAAACTTATAATTTTATGCACACATTTTCTGTTAATTCTTCTGTTAATACTTGTGTATTATTTGAGCTATAAAGTTGTTTAAATCAAAGTTTTGGGGCTATAACAGTGTTACAATGTTATACCGTCATGGCAACGAAGTTAATTTAATATTACTTATATAAGATTTTACACAGAAAAGGTTAGTAAGTGATCTTATCACACTATAATAATGTTAACACTTATTGTTCAAGTATTGTGGCTATACTTTTCAAACAGTGAATATTAAAATTTTTTTTGGATTGGCCCCATTCACTTATGTCATAAGTGCCCAAGATTTAGACACAGATTTAGCGTCTTTTTTTTTAAAGGTGGAAATTGTTTTTTATGGTAATCATCATTATGCCGCAAATGGTGTCAATTGAGCTTAACTTTCATATTATATTTAACATTTTTTTTTCTCACAAACATTTGTTTGAGATCAAATAATACTGTTGATTTTCTTTTAGACCCCTGACACACAGTATTCCACAGATATTCAGTCCATTGTTGGCCCAGGAGAATACATGTCAAATTCTGCTGTTTATTTTTTAAAGTGAGTCTGTTCAAAAATATGGCAATCAGTCTTATTGTGTTCAGCATTCAGCACTGGAGTGTAAAATTGTGGCCATGCCTTAAGGAGCTCCACAGGCAAAAGTGCATTAAGGGTGTTAGATAGGAAAGGCTTACAACATTTTTTTGATTGTTGGGTGAGCATGGTAATTAAGATATGTTTTTGTGATCCCAGCACAACAACTGCATTAAAGAACCTGCAGCAAACTGAACAACACTGAAATTAAATGCCACTGCCTATCTTGTCATTCCCTTAATTCCTCACATTTGTTTAGAAATTATAAAGGCACATGTTGCACTGGAAACAGGGAAATTGCTGACTATCTGTTGTGGTCACAAAATGCTTTTCAGGTACAAAGCTATGACCAAGTAAGGGGTATAGTGTTAATGTGTGTACAGTTTAAACCACACACACAGGCCCTCACATGCAGACACATGCACATTACTCTCTATACCCATGCATGCATACATCCAAGCAAACTTTTAAAATACACAGCAGTACTATTACAATATGTTTTACAACATCGAAAATGCCAAGAACTCATTCTTCAAACTTATCTTCTTTGATTGTGGGGGGGGGGGGGGGGGTTTGCTGGCACTGGGAGATAGAGTTATAGGGAATAGCTGGAAGTAATCCTTTATCATTTCAAATACATTCCTTTAACAGGTCACTTAGTGTTACAGGTTCTGAACAGCTCACCCTGGTCTTGAACAAGAACAGGATGTGCAATGAGGTCAGAGCAAGGCTGTGCTACAAAAAAAGGAACAATCACTACTATTAGTGCTAACACATGAATACAAATGCATATTCTGTTCTACGATATCCATTGGTCAAGCCTTTACAGGAGACTTCCTATGTAATTGTCACTTTATGACTAGGGTGGTGTACAATGATTTTAACAGGCACTGTTCTTTGAAAAATACCCTTGTTAGCTGGATTTGGCCGTTCCATCTGGAAAAGCACTGAATATCACACACATCATTATATACAACATTCAAGTATTCTTGGTCCAATGACAATGACCCAATTTAGATGTTTAAATCTAAACTCTTGTTGAAATATACAGTAGAGAGCTTGTGTCTTCAGCCATTTTCCTTTTTCCACAATAAATTATTAGGCTTATGTTCTGGTGTCTAAAATAAATGGATAGCAATTTTCTGCTGTATTTAATGGTTATAAAACTAGTTGACTGGAACATGCACCTCATCTACCCTGCTGTCTGTATAGTACACGTTTCAAAATCTCTTAGCAGATAGTCTGTCCTTTCATTCAACCATCTGGTGGCTGTCTGCATCTACAACTCAACTCCTCAAAGTCTAAAACTATCTGTAGAGTGGAATATGAAGTCTTACAAGTGGAAAAGAGGAGTGTTGGAAAAAAGATAAATAACTTTTTGCAAATTTGGAGCAGAACTACAGTTCCCCGTCTGTTGCTCACTTCGACGTTGTGTCGAAGAAGCAAAACTAGGGGTCTCTCTTGATCGTTACTCACTGCCAAAGCCGCTTCCACCCTGCACACCATGGCCCTCCTTCAGGTCCACCAGGCCAAGGTGCTTAAAGATCTTCACGGGGTTGGGCTGATCCCAATGTGTTGCAAGACGTTAGCTCCGGAGGTGGTAAGCAGACCACTCCTTCCCCCGGTGGAGGGCCAGAAGAAGAATATTTTGTTGGATTAATTTCATTTGCCACCCACATTCTCAAAAAAAAAAGCTATTGTCTCTGGTTCACCTGGCCCGCAAATGCCGTTCTCACGGCACTCTGCCGCCAGATCTGAACAGTCCCAGTATGCTGGACACGGACCCCCCGCCTTCAGCACCACGACTGTTCCCCGGCCGGCCGGTCCTGATGAGTCTAGAGGACGCCGCCACTGGTCCTCCTCCTCGGTCACTAATACGCCCCCTGCGGGGTGAGCGGAGCAAGGTAAGTGCTTTGAGTCTTTTCTCAGCACCAGAGCCTCGGATGCAGTATTACCTGCTCCGCCCTGCTGTGAAGCCCCGTCGGGTATGTCAAAAATAATTGTCCCATTGGTGCCCCTAGCACGGAGTTTGGATGCGTGGCTTTCACTTCCCAACACGTTCTCGCTGGCTGGCCCGGGCCATCTGACTCGGTTCCGCAATTCGGTTTGCCAGGCCTCCGCCTGCTTTCGCGGGCATCCGCTTTTCTGCAGTACACGGCGATCATGCCAAATCCCTGCGCGCAGAAATCGCTACTCTCTTACTCAAAGACACGATAGAGTATGTCCCTCCAACCGAGATGAAGAAGAGTTTCTACAGCCCTTACTTCATCGTACCCAAGAAAGGCGCCGGCTTACGACCGATCTTGGACATGCGAGTTTTCAACCAAGCTTTGCACAAACTCCCGTTTAAAATGCTCATGCAAAAACACATCTTAACTTGCGTCCGGCATCTAGATTAGTTCTACCAGAAAGACTCGGGAGAATAATACTGAACAATTAACCATTTATTTACAGCTCGGCAAACAATATAAAGATAAACGTTCTTTGGCGTAGGCCCCTCCGTAGCTCGCAATCCGGGGGACCGGACTCTGCATTTCCTGCCTGGCGATGAAGGCAGGGGCGCAGCTGACCTCCAGTGAGGTATGGGAAGGGACCATCCTGGTGGTGGTGAGGGTGGAGGTGAACGAAAGTGTCAGCATCTGTGAACTCAGACATGTGTAAGTACCCATCTTTTATACTGCAAGTGTTAGAACGCGATTGGATAGATGAGAAGGTAATGAGTGACGTAACAATTGAGTCTTCCCGGCAAAACTTATGCTAAAGTTTCCATTTCTCGCAGCGGTAGACCTGAAGGACACGTACTTCCACCCTTCCTACGGTTCGCGTTTGACAGCCAGGTGTATCAGTACAAAGTCCTCCCCTTCGGCATGTCTCTGTCCCGTCGTGTCTTCACATAAGTCGCAGAGGCAGCCCTTGCCCCACTCCGAGAAGCCGGCATTCGCATACTCAATTACCTCGACAACTGGCTTATCTTGGCCCACTCCCGAGAGTTACTCAGCCATTTGAGGCTTCAGGTCAACTGGGAAAAGAGCAAGCTCACCCCGGTCCAGAGCATCTCTTTTTTTTTGGCATGGAGTTAGACTCAGTCTCAATGTCAGCACGTCTCACCAACCAGCGTGCACAGTGGAATGGAATGCTGGAATGCCTTGCCACCTTCAGGTCGGGCACAACGGCCCCCTTAAAACTTTTTCAGAGGCTCCTTGGGCATATGGCATCCTCCACGGCAGTCGCACCGCTGGGGTTGATGCATATGAGACCGCTTCAGCACCCTTTTCACCCTAGTGGCTCCCTATTGGCCCACCCGGGCCTGGTTCTCGGACCTCGTAATCCTCGCGACAGCCCCTCCTTGACAAATTCCCCTGAGGAAAGACCCTCCATCTCTGGCATCTGCACCCAGACCTTTGGAACCTCCATGTCTGGCCTCTGGATGGGACGTGGAAGATCTAGCTGGTGTACCACCTGCTGTCATAGCCACAATCAACCAAGCCTGAGCCCCTTCTACTAGGCAACTTTACGCCCTGAAGTGGCGCTTGTTCGCAAATTGGGGTTCTTCCCTGGCTGAAGACCAACAGAGGTGTGCAGTTAGGTCAGTGCTCTTATTTCTGCAAGAGAGGCTGGAGGGGAGGCTGTCCCCTTCCACCCTGAAGGTGTATGTCACCGCTATCGCGGCCCACCACGACGCAGTAGATGGCAAGTCTTTGCGTAAGCACGACTTAATCATCAGGTTCCTAAGAGGTGCCTGGAGGCTGAAACCCTCCAGGCCAAGCCTGTTCCCCTCCTGGGATCTCTCAGTGGTCCTCACGGGCCTCCAGAGACCCCCCTTCGAACTGCTAGAATTAGTTGGACTCACAGCCCTCTCTTTAAAGATGGCCCTGCTGATCGCGCTCGCCTCCATCAAGAGGGTCGGGGACCTTCAGTCTGGCAGACACATATAATATCCTAAGACCACGACCGGGCTACATGCCCAAGGTTCCTACCATGCTCTTCAGAGACAAGGTAGTGAACCTACAAGCGCTGCCCCGGGAGGAGGCAGACCCAGCCCCTTTGTTGCTTTGTCCGGTACGTGCTTTGCGTACCTACTTGGACCACACACAGATCTTCAGATGCTCTGATCAGCTCTTTGTCTGCTTTGGTGGACAGCGGAATGGGAACTCTGTCTCCAAACAGAGGCTCTCCCACTGGGTGGTGGGTGCCATTTCATTGGCCTATCACACCCAGGCCGTGCACACCCCCCCAAACCCCCCCCCCCCCCCCCCCCTTGTGGGTTCGAGCGCACTTAACAAGGAGTGTTGCGGCCTCGTGGGCACTGGCCAGAAGTACCTCCCTAGCAGACATATGTAGATCAGTGGGTTGGGCAACACCTAATACCTTTACCCCCTGAAAGAATAGGAAACTGGGTAAGACCCCCTTCCCTCGATGCGTGTAAGTGCCCTGGCCGTTCTTGCTCTATGCGGAGAAATATAGTGAGAAAAGAGGCCCAGCCAGGCTTGGCCCATTCCCAGGTTGGCAAGCATTGCCTTGTTCCCATCTAGGGTAACCAGAAGGATTCCCACAACTTTTTTGGGGCATTGGGGAAGGGTACGCACAGTCTGACACAGCTGGTCGCTTGTGCATGTAAATTACCTACCCGCTCCTGTGTCAGCAGTACACATACACGGCTCAGCGCATGGCGTGATTTAAATTGGACCCCTATTGTTGGTTCTTTGACACAGCGTAGAAGTGAGCGACAGACGGGGAACATCTAGGTTACGTATGTTACCTCCGCTCCCTGATGGAGGGAACGAGACGTTGTGTCCTCCCGGCCACATCGCTAAGCCAAGCCAATGTTGTGACCTGACCATTTCCGGCTCCTCAGAAAAATCCTGAATGAACGCGACGTATTTCCCCACTTTTATACCCGTATGTCCGGGGGCGGGGTATGCAAATACTGTCTGCCAACTTCTTATTGGTCTTTTCTCATAAATCAGATGTATATTCGGTACTCAAGAGAGACCCCTAGTGTCGCTTCTTCGACATTACGTCTCATTCCCTCCATCAGGGAACGGAGGTTACATATGTAACCTAGACTTTAAGAACTAAGCAAGGCTTAGTTGTGTTGTGTTCTCTGTTATATTTACATCTGTGAAATAATGATAAGAACCAGAATTTTGTGAGGGCCTGGGTAGCTCAGCGAGTAAAAATGCTGACTACCACCCCTGGAGTTTCCAGCCAGGTTTCCTAAGCAACCAAATTGGCCTGGTTGCTAGGGATGGTAGAGTCACATGGATAACCTCTTCGTGGTTGCTATAATGTGGTTCTCGCTCTTGGTGGGGTGCATGGTGAATTGTTCGTGGATGCCGCGGGGTATAGCGTGAAGCCTCCACTTGCGCTATGTCTCCACGGTGACGTGCTCAACAAGCCACATGATAAAATGTGCAGATTGAATGTCTCAGACGTGGAGGCAACTGAGATTCGTCCTTCGCCATCCGGATTGAGGCGAGTCACTACGCCACCACGAGGACTTATAGCGCATTGGAAATTGGGCATTCCAAATTTGGGAGAAATTTGAAAAAAAAAAAGAATCAGAATTTGCAAACCTAGTCACACTCCAAAGTCTAAAATCTAGTCAAACATTGTTCCAAAGCCCAGTAGGCTGTCTCAATGCTTCTGCCAACAAACAGTTGGCAGAAAACTTCTAAGGCCTTCAAAAGGGATGTGGACTGATTTGGAACCATCAACATAGGCAGCAACTCACACACATTGTAATCTACATTAGCTACAGTGTGACGTTAGTATGTTGCTAAGTGTATGAAGCAATACTCTAATATTCATACAAGTATGTAGCACACACAAATATTGGTTAAAATAATCTGTCTTTAATGAAACATAACTATTTTTAGCAATAGTTTTTATTGTTTATTCATAATAAAAATTTTGCTCGCCTTTTCCACTGCTTTGGATTTATTTTTTCTCTGAGCATTTCACAATGCATTCTAAAATTTGCCTTCTTCGTGAAGGTTACATGAAATTATTCAGTTCACTACCTTTTGGACCAGCCTAAGCCGAACTGCATGATTCTTTTTATCTTTGTGCTTTTTTTGTCTTTATGCTTCATCTGCAAATTGAATCGTATGCACAATTGATTATGACAAAGCCTTTAAAATGCTGCCTACATAGGCAGCATACTAGGTTTTGGAAAAGAGTACGAGTTTCTTTCTTTGGATACTATTAAGGGAAACAGAAAACATGTTTAAAGTGAACTTCCTGATCAGCTTGTTCACCCAACAGACAAACATGTCGTGAAGACCACGAAACCTTTAGAACATCCTGATCTCCTGTTCTTTTACTATGTCATTGTAACTGCATTTTCTATATCTTCACTTTAAACCCTGTTTCCCTCAGGCACACCCAAAGTCAGGGTCATGGACTTGTGTTGTGTGTTGGGGTGACCATTCTGATTGCAAGAAGGGTGGAGGAACTGGGGTGGGAGCACTTTATAAGAGGACAGGATGTGGCTTTTATAGAAGTCGAAGCCATGTGTGTTTATCTCACAATGCCAGTAGGGTTAGAGCTGAACTAAGACTAGGAGGACACAGCGGTAAGCTACACATTCTCAAAAGGTCATAATGATGTATTGAGCTTGCTTTTCAAATTATTGATATTCTATTAAGGAAGGACGTGCAGGATAAAAATATCCCTGTCACCCTGTGATCCACCAACCTTTATTTATCTTGGAAATCTGTGCAAGCAATGTGCTCAAGGCATAATCTCTACAGATAAGCAAGATTTTATGTAAGGCTGTCGTTCAGGTTTCAAAATATTTTTGGAGGGAGGCTTTTACCATCAGTTGAACTGTTACTGATGAATATAGCAATTGTTCAAAATCGTTATCACTTTATCCTGAAACCAATCCAAATGAACATTTAAAATAAACTGGCTACAAATGTTGAATGCACAGAACATTTCTAACATGCACATTGTATTTTAATAAAGTTACAGCTGTTGTTACGCTGTTTGAATGTCTCTTCACATCCTGAAAGCAATCAATAATTTAAGTGGACTAAATGTAAATAAATATATACAGATCTTCTGTGGAATGGACAGAACTATAAAATGATCGGTAATACTTTAGAATACTGTATCTTACTTAATATATAACTAATAAGGAATTACTGCAGAACTAATAGGTAATTCTTCATTTACACTTAAGTCACTACTATTAACTACTAAGGAAGATGTGTTAACTTATCAGTATGTAATGCATTTTATAATTGTGTTAAGTAACAATTAGCTAATCAATAAATATTGAATTCAGTCATGCCTCCTGAAGAACTACTTTGAATTATCTACTAATTCAGCTTCAGGAGAAATAACTAAGTAACTACTAATGAACAGTAATACACAATTAGCCATTACAATAATCAGGTTGTGGCCCTTTCTTCTTCCTTACTACTAATGCTATTATTATTATTATTATTATCACTATGGAAATGCAATATGCATTTTGTGGAATTACTGCACTCCCAAAAATAGCTATTACACCAAATTTAATAGAAGTTTGGGCCTATATGGTCAATTGCTTTGCGAGTTTAGTCTGTAACCAGAAATAAACAACAGCATGGAACCCCATCCCCACTCTAAGTGCCTTGCCATAACTAGCCAACTTACCTCAGGTAGGTTTATTAATTAAATACTGTATAGTGTGTGTCTCTTGTTTTCCTCAGCACATATCACATTACCATTAATAATGTAAAATGTCCCTGTATGTAAGGCAATGACAGAGGGGAAGTGAAAATACAGGGAACCCATGAGTAATTAATAAAGAATTATCACATAATTATGAGGGAATTTCTTACAACCTGGAACAGTATTCTAAAGTGAAAATACAGGGAACCCAATTAATGAATGATTATCTGGTACAGAACTGTAATTCCACATTACAAGACGACAAATTATAAGAACATTGGAATGTATTGCAATAAGTGTCGATAACATGTTTTCAATATTTGTATTTTATTTTATTTCCACACTACAAAACAAACAGAATGTGAAGACTGTCAAAAAAAGCATTGTTTTAATATCAAAAGATTTAGATCAAATTACCAAAAACAGACCAAACATAACAACAGTTAAAATGAAAATAACTCCAACAAAAGATTCTCCTTCCGACCCTCAACCGGGGGACGGAGTGGTCTTACCACCTCCGGAGCTAACGTCTCGGACTCTGGGTCGGACGTCTCAGGAGCGCCTGGGAGCCTTACGGGTCCTCGAAGGGGTCCGTGAGACAGGGTGCGTGCGCTTCCTGAAGGGTGCTCAACGCTGGGGCTGAGAGCTGGGCCCGGGTTGAGGTGGAGCAGGGTGTCTTGCCCTTGGCGAGCAGACGGGGCAGGATGTGAGAGATCGCCTCCATCTGCTTTTTTCACCACGGAGAACTGCTGGGCTAAGTCCTCGACGGTGTTGCCGAAGAGGCCGAACTGGGATACAGGGGTGTTAAGGAAGCGAGCTTTGTCGGTTTCACGCATCTAAACCAAGCTTAGCCACAGATGACGTACCTTCGTGGCTCTAAGGGCGAGGTCGGTCGCTGGCGCAGTTCCTGCAGCACATCGGGATCAGGGCTTCCCCCGTGCAGATCTCTGAGCACCATGGCCTGGTGGACTTGCAGGAGGGCCATAGCATGCAGGGCGGAAGCGGCATGTGCGGCAGCACTGTAGGCCTTCGCAGTGAGCGAGGATGTTGTCCTACAGGCCTTGGAGGGGAGCACAGGGCAACCCCGCCAGGTGGTAGGGCTTCCGGGGAATAAGTGGAGCGCAACCGCCCTATCCACCTGAGGAATCGCTGTGTACCCATGGGCCGCTCCGCCGTCGAGTGTAGCAAGAGCGGATGAGCGAATGGCGTTGTGATGAGTGGAGAGGGGTGCTCTCCACGATGACGTCAGCTCATCGTGCACCTCCGGGAAAAACAGGACCGGGGGGGTGAGGCTGTGAGCAGCGCCGGACTTCAGGAACCAGTCATCCAGCCGCGATGGCAATGGGGAGGTTGGAGGGTTCCAATCCAACCCCACGCTAGCGGCGGCCCGGGAAAGCATGTGGGTCATCTGCGCGTCTGCCTCATCCTGGGCGTGATGGCCTGAAGGTGGCAGCCCAGGGGAGGCTTCAGCGTCAGATGCCGCACTCTCCGATGCAGCGACGAGCTCATCCACTTCGAGCTCAAGAGGATAAGCAGACTGGCTGTGAGGCGAGCCGCTTTTACCTCGAGCACGGACGGGAATCAACGAGCGTGCCAGGGGGCGGGTGGTCCGAGGGGGCGTACCCGGTGGAGCTGCACCCGCTGCCATCCCCAGATCTCCTCCAGCACCAGCCACATCGTCCTCAATCCCATGGGAAGAAGGAGCAATGCGGGGGGCGGCTGAAGTTGCGTGCTTTCGGTTGAATGCGAGCCGTGACCACAACATTGCCATGGTCATGCCCTCACAGTGAGAGCATGAGCCATCCACAAACGCAGCCTCTGTGTGATCGCTGCCCGGAGACACGAGACAACACCTGTGGCTGTCTGAAGCGGAGAGCACTCTACCGCATCCAGGAACAACACAGGGGCGTAAAGGCATCTTTAAAAAGACGCGTCCTGAAAAGGACGTTCAACGCCGCTGTGTTTTGCTCTTTTAGTGAAATATACTCTTTTATAAAAAAAAAATCACTCTTTTAATTAACTCAGTTAACAGTTATTTTTCTGCACTGTCGAAGCGCCCAGGGGCAAAGCTGCACTGTCATGCAGAAAAGGAGAAAGCCACTGTAATGCGCTGTCAATCCAACAGCATGCAGAGTGTCAGAGAATAAGGAACTGGTGTGTAACTCGCAGCAGACTGCATGCACTACCATCGGCTCCGAAGAAAATTTCTGAATGAACTCAGCATATTTGCCCGCTTAAATACCTGTATGTCCGGGGGCGGGGTATGCAAATACTGGCTGCCAACTTCTCATTGGCCTTTTTTCATAGTTTTTTCATAGAGGCATATTCGGTGCTCAAGAGAGACCCCTAGTGTTGCTTCTTTGACACAACGTCATAGTTCATAGTTCAGAGGCATATTCGGTGCTCAAGAGAGACCCCTAGTGTCGCTTCTTCGACACAACGTCGAAGTGAGCGACAGACGGGGAACAAAATTGTCTAAATCCATTGCAATATTAAATACTGGTGGAGTGGTGGTGGTAGTGGCTAGAGCACAGGGCTGCTAATCAGAAAGTCGCAGGTTTGAACCCCACGGCCACCACCATTGTGCCCTTGAGCAAGGCACTTAACTGCAGGTTGCTCTGGGGGGATTGTCCCTGTAATAAGTGCACTGTAAGTCGCTTTGGATAAAAGCGTCTGCCAAATGCATAAATGTAAATGTAAATAGAACAAAGCATATTTTGAATGAAAACTCATATATATTGTATTGTTGGCTCATAGTTCCATACATTACTTACTGTGTGGAGGTATATATGTTACAAAAGAGAGCAATAAGGATTGTAAAAAGGGTAGACTATTACGAACCAACAAACATATTATTTATTGAATTACATGTCTTAAAGTTTGTTGAGTTGGTTGATTTTTACACTGTGCAGATTATGTATAAATTATATAATAATTTACTTCCAAATTGTATTCAGAGGTTGTTCGAAATAAGAGAAAGCCATTATAAACTAAGGGGAATGTACATGTTTTAAAAAAAATAAGGGCAAGAACGAATATAAAAAATAGATGTATATCTGTGAAAGGGGTAAACCTATGGAGTAATTGTGACAAGGAATTAAAAATGTGTAGTTCACTTTGTAAATTGGATGTGCAATGGTTTCAGATGACCTCATGTCTCATTCACAGGTTAGAATACCAAATAGCACTTTATTACACTGGTGTAAACTTAACCTTGAGATCCCAACCTGTTTGTAACAGTTCAAGGACAGGCAAGGAGGAGGCTGGAAATGGCTGAACAGTCAACGCAAAGTTTAATGATACAAATTAACTTAAAACCAACATGAACAAACAGGCAGTGCAGCGGTATGCATCTCTCCCTCTCTAACTGGCGTCTCCAGCAGCCCCTTATCGCGCTCTCCTGGTGATCAGCTGATTCACCGCTGGCTGTGCTCCATCACGGCTCGGCAACGCCCTCCTCCTCATCACACTATTTAAGTATATTTTCAGTGTTTAATGGCTTCCTGATATGTCTGCAGTGTAAGACTATCTACCATTAAGGGTGCTGGCTATAGACATGTGGGCTGGTCTTCATCTGGCTGGACGACTGTTGCTATATCTTGAAATCTAGATTTAATTATTTGTGTCCTCTGTCAATTTTGTTTATGAGGTGAGAAAACATGGAGATCAGACTTGTGAACTAATATTTCATCTGTCATGGCTACAGCATGCAATCAAAGTTCAAATCTCAATGTATATGAGGATATCATTTCTCTGTCAAGATTTACCTCAAAACATTCCCTCAGGCGACCGTGACACGGAATTTTGCGCTCAGCTCGCTAGCACTACATCTGGGCCATCCAGCGTTACATGCGGCAGTCAGAAATTCAAGAAAAGAAGAACAAGGTTTAGTTTGGGCCTATTTGTGCCAGCGGTGCCAAATCAAACATTTTACACATGATGGGTCACAAGATTTGCGTAGTTTTCCCTTCATAGTAGAACAAAATTGTGACTAGATTAGATAATTTTTACAAGGAGAATGATGTTCTTGCAATTCTCATGAGATATCTGCAAGATATCTAAATACCAAGGCATGCCAGAGAAAGATCAGAACATGCCTGGGGTGATTTAGTTTTGATATTTTAAGCCTTCAATATTCATTTTCACTGATTTAAGATTGATTAAACTGATTTAAGTTTGAGAAAGTCAACAGCTTTGTTCCATGAATGTAGATGTGAGGATCACAAACATACGTGCATTTGTGCATCAGTGTTAATTCACGTTTAGTCAAGCTTTGATTTAACTTTTAATTGATAGAGTGCATTGAGCTTTGCTGTGTATTTCCCAAAAGAATGTATATAAAAACTTACAAGATTTTCTCATGGTCAAGACATTTAGTCTTAATTTTAGTGCTGTGTAAAAGCAAGATACTCTGCTATATCAAGAGATTCTGTCAATAGGATTTAATTAACCACCCAAGAGAATAGTACCTTCCTGACCCTCTTTCTGAATACTGCAAACACAAGCAATAACTCTTGAGATGTTGGCTATGCTATTTGAAAAGTTGGACTGAAAATAAAACTGAAGTAGCTTGTTGCGCTCCAGAATATAATGGCAAATGACTTGCTTGGTTCACGATTGGAACTGTTTTCAGACTTGCAACTCAGCTGGGTGTGATCAGTTTTGCAAAGTAGCCTAGGTTCTGCTCTGCTTATATATATTAAATTGTTGAAAATGCAGTTGTCTGATGAAGTATGGTGGCCAGAGAAGATTTTTGTAAAAATTGCTATGTGAAATCTTATTGCTAAAGGATGATTAGCCTTAAATAATCATACATATATTTATATAATTTGAAAGCCCTAGTTCTTCTCTACAATATGTCAGGATAGGTGTGTGATGTTATTTGAATATGAATATAATATGAATATCATATTCTGGCACAGAATGGAATTTTCTGAATTTTGGGCTCAGGCTGGAAAGGGTTACGGCATGGATGCATGTTGTAGGATAGTCTGAACTTTTTTCATCATTTATTTGATGCATTGTGCTGATGAAAGGGAAAATAAACACTGACCAGTGACACACATGAGGTGTCATACCTACTATGAGAATCCCCGAGGGGAAAAGCACACAGTGCCCATACACAGACACGTGCGTGAGGCAAAGATTCTCGGTAGGTCACCTGATGAAGTGTTGGGCTTTGAGTTGGAGGACCACGGTTCAAGACCAATCATGAACTCAAGCTGACATTTGACAAGAAAGAGTCATAGAGTTGGCAAGAAATTATGTGGTTGATGTGCTTTTTCATTTTATTTCTGCATTTTAAAACACTAATGGTTGGGTTTAGGCATTGATTTGGTGAGGATGTCTTTTTTAAAGTCTCAATTGTTTTTTAAAACACTAATGTTTAGGTTCAGACAAACGTTTTAGGTTAGACAGGTATGTTTTAAAAACATCCATCTAAAATTCACCTTAAAACCTCGTCTGAATACGACACCATTTTACTTGATTTTTGGGCCCCCAGCTGGAGATTTCATTGGAAAACTGCAGCCAAACCTGTTATACAGCATGTACATTTTTAATTGCAAAAATGTAGTCATATTCATGTAAATTTCATGAGATCAGGCTGAGAACTTGGGTTACGATAAAAAATGCTATGCAACTGTAGTCGCAAGGGAATGGAATGCTCTTTTCAAACCTTATGACAGATCACAGGATGACTCCAGTTATGTTATGCAAGCCTCAGAGACTCTCCTGTGAGACAAGAATATTTTAGTCAAAGGTCTATTTCCAGGTGTGACAGATATAGAAAGAGAGACTCATGTTGTGAAATGGGGTCATAACATACCACTCATATCTATTTCATTCTTGGTCGTGCCTGATCAAGTCCAAACCATGAGCTGATACTCAACTATTGTTGGGTTTCATTTGATCTTAAACTCAAAATGTCCTAGAAAATCTGGTTTCTTGTTTTCAAAATTCTATAGACCTTAATACATATGTGCACATTGTCATGATAATTATATATGAGTCATAGTTTGGAATGGTTTGTGATAAATGTCGTTGGGCTCACCTGTTCAACCTGAGGCATGGTTAAGGGAGCTAAACTGGCACCTGTTTTTAATTAATGTTTTTCTCTTTGGGTACTTTTAATTTAGAGTTTGTACAAGTTCCATAATGTATAAATACAAAATAAATATCAAATTAAAATTGGCCTCCCTCCTGAACCCCTTTTCCCTGGATTCCTAAACAAGGAAAAATTTAAACAAGGTAACTTTGAGTGCTCAGTCATTTGTGACTGCAAAGTGCCTGTGTTATGAGCTTTGTGCAGCTCTAAACACATGATCCATTTAGTTTAGCAGGGAACAAAAGCCTATCGACTTCATCAATAATCTGCAGCCAAAAGATGTCCATAATTAATTCCATCTCAGCCAGATGCCTCACATCCCAGCCCTCCATTTGTTGCATGAGGGAACAACAAAGCGAAACGATTACATTCTACTCTTCCTGTCATTAAGCGCGATTGATCAGGCTGCATTAAAAAAATGAATTAGATTATGGTAATAGGTTGTGTGAGTACTTCATCTGGTCGATAGAATTAAGCACTTTAATATTGTTTAGGCAAATGAAATGCAATAGAGTTAATCAAGAATGCATATAGGCACATTTTAAATGGAACATTTGTATCGATTTGTGCGCCAATGGAGAAAGGTTGCTTAAAGACTGTAATTAAAATGGCATTAATGATTCAGAATGCCATCTGAACAAAGGAACTGCAGAGCGATGTCTTGTTTTGTTTAATGGCTCTCACAAACTGTTGCTGGAGTGACTAATTGTCAAAATGAAGTTTTGAGATACGACCGAGATCTGTAAATGAAGCTGAAACATTTACGCCATGAATTGTGTCACACAATGTATTGCATAACTAAGAGCTTGTTGTTTAGTGAATAGAATGAGTAAAGCCTTTTGTCAGTTTTAGGAAAAAATATTAAATACAACATAAGGCCAATGATGTGGAGCATTACACAATTATATCTAGCATTTTGTGTACATATTATTTTAGTACAGTGTCGTTTGGTTTTGCATTTGTCGTTGAAAGGATCCAGATGTCATTTGGCTTTTGGGAATTGGGGAGTGTTGTATACCATTGTGCCCCGAATAACATGGCATCTGGGGAAACCTCAGACGGAGCATTTGACAGATATGAAACTGTTTTTGGAAATTATGATATTTTTTTGGTTGTATGATGAAGCATCACTATTGCAAACCCTTGTGTTTTCCCTCTCTGTCTTTCCAGTGCACCATCCCCATTGACAACAATGCATTGGTGTTGATCAGTGACCTGAATCTCTAAGCTAAATTGTATTTTAATGCATGCAGTTGAATAAAGTAAAAAAAATTAAAAAAATAAACAAGCCTACAAACTCTTTTAAATGTAATCACCATATTTATGTATTTGTCTGTTATGAAGTTTATTACCATTCAAGTTTGTTAACCCTAATAGAACCTGAATGAAATTTGTATTGTGATGTACCCATAATAACGAGTAAATACAGTTTAGATATATTCTTGTTTTTATAATACAGTAGTAATGAAGCTATTGTTTTACAGAACTGACACCTGTTAAAATTATAGATGAAACATCTAGAGAAGTGGATGTCGATGTATCTCCTGAGCTTTTTGCAGAAAAAAGACATGTGTTTTACTATACATGCACAATGGTAAGTATATTGACACCTATTTTATCTTTATATTAAAATGTTACTGTTGTTTAAATTAATGTGCAGGTGTTTGGTTGTGAGTGAAGTATTTTTATATATCCAGATTCCACTTCCACATCCTCATTTGATCAGCTGCCCCCTGTTCTGACTGATGGAAAGTATACCAGCAAGTCTTTCATTTTCATTGAATGCAATGTAGTAAGATATAATCCAGGTGCATCCATTTGAAATAAATCCTGAATAAGGCAGACATGTACAATAAAACAACTTTTATTTAAAAAAAAAAAAAAATCAAAAATACTACTAATTTATTTAAGTTTAAAATGTTTTAATAAAAAAATAAATGCAGAGTGCACCATTAAATTTGAGAAAATTTCCTTTTTTCTTTTAGGGATAAGAGTAAAATAGTTTGAATTGATCTAGCTATGAATTTATGAGGAAAATGGTTTAACATGGTTACATAAAGCCCTATCTTTTATTTTATTTATTTTATCACTGTTGTATAGATAAATAAAGACATCCTGAAGTGCAAACCTGGAAGAATCCAAGTGATTCAGCAGTATAAAGACACTGGTAATCTGTCGACATCCAAAAGGAAGGACATGATTTATATTTTAGTTGCACACATGTCTCAACAAGAAGGGTAAGCTGTGTTTATTTGATTTGTATGTTGTATGTTTAAATGTCAATTTTATTAGGTGCATATTTCTTTTATAATGTTACAACTGATTTACCTATATTAATGATGATAAATAGCAATCTTTCTCATTTTTAAGCAGTTTTTAGTTTAATTGTGGATCTGTTTCTTTATTGTTATTGCAGAACGATACCACTCAAATCAAGGAGAGATGCATACCCTTGACATTGTTGCACTATTTCCAAACTTGGCTGTGCAAGTATTTCTACATAAATGTTGGTCAAGCAGAAATAATCGTCTCGGATACTGATGTAACCTCCATTCCCTGATGGATGGAATGAGACATTGTGTCAATGAGTTGACACTAGGGGTCGCTCCTGCGGAGCCCAGACATCTCTGATCTTGAGAAAAGGCCAATGGAAATTGGTGTGTGGAATTTGCATGCCAACACCCCTGGTAGAATGGGCTTGTAGGCCAGCAGGGGGCGGCACGTGCTTGGCGTGGTATGCCATAGTGATGGAGCATGAGGTCCGAAAACCAAATCCAGGAGGGCCAATAAGGAGCCACTAAGAGGACCTGCTCCCCATTCTCCCTGACTTTGCACAACATCTGAACAAGTAGGCTCACTGGGGGAAACGCATACTTGTGTAGCACCAGGGGCCAGATGTGTGCCAAGTCATCTGTGCCGAGGGGAGCCTCGGTCAGAGAGTACCATAGTGGGCAATGAGAGGATTCTGGGGAAGCAAACAGGTCTACCTGGGCTTGGCCGAATCGACTCCAGCTGGACATCAGCTGGACCACCTGAGGGTGAAGCCTCCACTCTCCCCTGGGTGTAACCTGCCGTGACAGTGTGTCCGCTGTGCTGTTGAGGGGGCCCAGGATATGAGTGGCTCGCAGTGACTTGAGCCGGTGCTGACTCCAAAGGAGGAGACGGCGGGCGAGTTGTGACATACGGCGAGAGCGTAGGCCACCTTGGCGGTTGATATATACTACCGTAGCCATGTTGTCCATCGGGAGCAACAAGTGCTTGCCCTGGATCAACGGCAATAGCCTCCTTAGGGCAAGTAGTACCGCCAGCAACTCAAGTCAGTTGATGTGCCAATCCAAGGGCCAGCGACTGAGTGCCCGTTGTATACGCCACCTCAGCCCCGTTGGGAGGCATCTGTCATAACCACGACGTGCCTGGGGACCTAGCCTAGGGTAACTCCTGCCCGTAGGAACGCTAGGTCTGACCAGGGACTGTAAAAGCGGCAACAAGCCTGCGTGACAAGGACAGGTGTGTGCCGTGGCGCCATGCTTGTCTCTCGACTCGGGTCTGTAGCCAGTGCTGAAGTGGTCTCATATGCATCAATCCAAGCAGCGTGACCGTCGCTGAGGATGCCAAATGCCCCAGAAGCCTCTGAAAGGATTTCAGTGGGACCAACGTGTTCTGTCTGTATGCATGCAGACAGCTCAGCACTGACTGCACGCGCTCGTTGGTGAGGCGCGCCGTCATTCAGACCGAGTCCAACTCCATACCGAGAAAAGAGATGCTCTGAACTGAGAGGAGCTTGCTCTTTTCCCAGTTGACCCGAAGCCCCAAGTGGCTGAGGTGCCTGAGCAACAGGTCCCTGTGAGTACACAACATGTCCCGCGAGTGAGCTAAGATTAGCCAGTCGTCAAGATAGTTTTGGATGCGGGCACCCACTTCCCTTAGTGGGGCAAGGGCTGCCTCTGCGACTTTCGTGAAGGTGCGAGGGGACAAGGACAGGCCGAAGGGGAGGAGTTTGTACTGATATGCCCGAGCCTCAAAGGCAAACCGGAGAAAGGGTCTGTGTTAAGGAAGGATCGAGACATGGAAGTACACGTTCTTCAGGTTTACCGCCGCAAACCAATCCAGATGTCGGACGCTCGCTACAATGCGTTTCTGTGTGAGCATCTTGAATGGGAGTCTGTGCAGAGCCCGGTTCAGAACTCGCAGGTCGAGGATAGGACGCAACCCGGCGCCTTTCTTTGGGTACGATGATGTAGGGGCTGTAAAACCCCTTCTTCACCTCGGCTGGAGGGACAGGCTCTATCGCGCCCTTCCATAGAAGTGAACCCTCCGTGGTTCTTGGTGGCCGGCCATGAGGTGGGTGGCGTTGCAGTCCTGCGGGTAGCTCCACACCGGTGCCGGCCCCGAGGGGCGGGCTGTGGCGGGGCTGGTGTTGGTGTTGGCACCACAGGGGGACGCGCTGGGCAACAAGCAGACGGAGTACAGGGTCTGTGGCTCCACCTGGGCAGGATGTGCTGTATGGCCTCTGTCTGCTTCCTCACTGTTGAGAACTGCCAGGCGAAGTCTCCAATGGTGTTGCCAAACAGCACAACCTGGGAGATGGGGGCGTCAAGGAAACGCACCTTGTCAGCATCTCGCGACTCCAGAGGTGGCGTTCCTGGACCACCAGAGTGGACATCGCCTGCCCGAGAGCCCACGCTGTGACCTTCGTTGCCCGGAGGGCGAAGTCGGTCGCCAAGCGAAGCTCCTGCATTAGACCCGGGTCAGGACTACCCTCGTGTAGTTCTCTAAGTGCCTTGGCTTGGTGCACCTGCAGGAGTGGCATGGCATGCAAGGCAGAGGCGGTTCGGGGGGGGCAGAGGATTCCACTCCAGCCCGACACTCGTGGCTGCCCGGGCAAGCATGGCCGTCAGCTCCGCGTCAGCCTGCGACTGAGCTGCTGCACCCGAGGGTGGGAGTCCAGCCAAGTCCTAAAATCTGCAGTGATAGTGAAGATCAAGTTACTTGATACTACTCATGAAAGTGCTAGAAATGCCATTTGTCACAGATGTACGGTGTGGATAATGATGTAATTTTTTTTTCCTTTCCCTTTTTTAAGTGTCTTCTGGGATGGGATGGTGACAAATAACCTCTTTTCTTCTTGTGTTGCACCTCCGTGCATCGCAACCCTCTGGAAAAAAGAGAGCTGCCAAGATCAGTTTGAGAGATGCTTTTGGTCACCTGCTGAAGTTAGAAAAGTTATGCTTATGCCCTCTTTGAATAATCTGTGTATGATACAAAAATGTATGATGATCATCAAGTGAAAATGGATTTGCATTTTGGTCTGTTCTCACCTAAAATTGATTAGATTGCTTCAGAAGACATTGATTAAACCACTGAAGCCGTATGGATCACTTTTATGCTGACTTTATGTGCTTTTTGTAGCTTCAAAGTTTTGGTCACCATTCACATTCAAGTTAACACAGTTAACTTAGTGTATGTAAACTTCTGACCCACTGGAATTGTGATATAGTCAATTAAAATTGAAACAATCTGTCTGTAAACAATTGTTAGAAAAATTACTTGTGTCCTAAATGACTTGCCAAAATGATAGTTTGGTGATATTAAATCTGTGGAGTGGATAAAAATGAGTTTTAATGACATCAACTTAAGTGTATGTAAACTTCTGACTTCAAGTGTATATTATTGTTCATATATATATATATATATATATATATATATATATATATATATATACACTCACCTAAAGGATTATTAGGAACACCATACTAATACTGTGTTTGACCCCCTTTCGCCTTCAGAACTGCCTTAATTCTACGTTGCATTGATTCAACAAGGTGCTGAAAGCATTCTTTAGAAATGTTGGCCCATATTGATAGGATAGCATCTTGCAGTTGATGGAGATTTGTGGGATGCACATCCAGGGCACGAAGCTCCCGTTCCACCACATCCCAAAGATGCTCTATTGGGTTGAGATCTGGTGACTGTGGGGGCCATTTTAGTACAGTGAACTCATTGTCATATTCAAGAAACCAATTTGAAATGATTCGAGCTTTGTGACATGGTGCATTATCCTGCTGGAAGTAGCCATCAGAGGATGGGTACATGGTGGCCATAAAGGGATGGACATGGTCAGAAACAATGCTCAGGTAGGCCGTGGCATTTAAACGATGCCCAATTGGCACTAAGGGGCCTAAAGTGTGCCAAGAAAACATCCCCCACACCATTACACCACCACCACCACCAGCCTGCACAGTGGTAACAAGGTATGATGGATCCATGTTCTCATTCTGTTTACGCCAAATTCTGACTCTACCATCTGAATGTCTCAACAGAAATCGAGACTCATCAGACCAGGCAACATTTTTCCAGTCTTCAACTGTCTAATTTTGGTGAGCTCTTGCAAATTGTGGCCTCTTTTTCCTATTTGTAGTGGAGATGAGTGGTACCCGGTGGGGTCTTCTGCTGTTGTAGCCCATCCGCCTCAAGGTTGTGCGTGTTGTGGCTTCACAAATGCTTTGCTGCATACCTCGGTTGTAACGAGTGGTTATTTCAGTCAAAGTTGCTCTTCTATCAGCTTGAATCAGTCGGCCCATTCTCCTCTGACCTCTAGCATCAACAAGGCATTTTTGCCCACAGGACTGCCGCATACTGGATGTTTTTCCCTTTTCACACCATTCTTTGTAAATCCTAGAAATGGTTGTACGTGAAAATCCCAGTAACTGAGCAAATTGTGAAATACTCAGACCGGCCCGTCTGGCACCAACAACCATGCCACGCTCAAAATTGCTTAAATCACCTTTCTTTCCCATTCTGACATTCAGTTTGGAGTTCAGGAGATTGTCTTGACCAGGACCACACCCCTAAATGCATTGAAGCAACTGCTATGCGATTGGTTGATTAGATAATTGCATTAATGAGAAATTGAACAGGTGTTCCTAATAATCCTTTAGGTGAGTGTATATACTCTCTACTTTCCACCACTAGCTGGTGTGTGGTGAGCGTACTTGCGCACTATGGCTGCCGTTGCATCATCCAGCTGGATGCTGCACACTGGTGGTGGTTGAGGAGTTTCCCCTATACTCTGAAAAGTGCTTTGAGTGCCTACAAAAGTGCTAGATAAATGTAAGGAATTATTATTATTATTACTATTATTATTAAAGAGCACGTACAGTATACTTTTTGTAGATTTCAAGTAAAATTGAATCAGACGCTTATCCGAAGTCGGGTTGCTGGGGCATCAGCTCCAGCAGGGGGCCCCAAACATCCCTATCCTGAGCCACATTAACCAGCACTGACTGGGGGACCCCAAGGTGTTCCTAGGCCAGTGTGGAGATGTAATCTCTCCACCTAGTCCTGGGTCTTCCCCGAGGCCTCCTCCCAGCAGGACGTGCCTGAAACACCTCCCTAGGGAGGCGCCCAGGGGGCATCCTTACCAGATGCCCAAACCACCTCAACTGACTCCTTTCGATGCAAAGGAGCAGCGGCACTACTCTGAGCTCCTCACGGATGACTGAGCTCCTCACCCTATCTCTAAGGGAAAAGCCTGCCACCCTTCTGAGAAAGCCCATTTCGGCCGCTTGTACTCGCGACCTAGTTCTTTCGGTCATGACCCAGCCTTCATGACCATAGGTGAGGGTAGGAACAAAAATTGACCAGTAGATCGAGAGCTTTGCCTTCCGGCTCAGCTCTCTTTTCATGACAACGGTGCTATAGAGCGAGTGCAATACCACCCCCGCTGCCCCGATTCTCTGGCCAACCTCCCGCTCCATTGTCCCCTCACTCGTGAACAAGACCCCGAGATACTTGAACTCCTTCACTTGGGGCAATACCTCCTTCCCTAGACCAACCCCCACATGGAACGAACTCGACTTCATGCCGAGGACCTGGACACAGCTCTCGCTTTGGACATACAGGGATTGGATCGCCCTAAGAAGGGACCCCCCCCCCACCCCATAATCCCGAAGCACCTCCCACAGTCTCTCCCGGGGGACCCGGTCATACACCTTCTCCAGATCCACAAAACAATGTAGACTGGATGGGCATACTCCCAGGCCCCCTCCAGGATCCTTGCGAGAGTAAAGATCTGGTCCGTCGTTCCACGGCCAGGACGGAACCCGCATTGTTCCTCTTCAATCCGAGGTTCGACAATCGGCCGAACCCTCCTCTCCAGCACCTTGGAGTAAACTTGGAGTACCAAGGAGGCTGAGAAGTGTG
Source organism: Moxostoma hubbsi (assembly GCA_032164185.1). Lineage (NCBI taxonomy): Eukaryota > Metazoa > Chordata > Actinopteri > Cypriniformes > Catostomidae > Moxostoma > Moxostoma hubbsi. Next base: position 19,151,203 of record JAVLUX010000016.1, read on the forward strand.
ATTGCCCTGTAGTTGGCACAGACTCTCTGGTCCCCCTTTTTGAAGAGATGAACCACCTCCCCGTTCTGCCATTCCTAAGGCACTGTCCCAGACTTCCACAACACCCATTTCATCAATGACACCCCCTCCACATCCAAAGCTTTCAGCATTTCTGGTCGTATCTCAACAATCCCCGGGGCTTTGCCACTGCACAGCTGTTTGACTACCTCAGTGACCTCCCCCAGGGAAATAGAATCTGATCCCCCATCAGCCTCCGGCTCTGCCTCTAGCATAGAGGGCGTGTTGGGATTTAGGAGTTCTTCAAAGTGTTCCTTCCACTGCCAGACCAAAAGTCCTTCTCTATGGCTTCTCCGAACTTTTCCCACACCCACTGCTTTGCATCCCTCACGGCTGAGGCCGCAGCCTTTCGGGCCTGTCGTTACCTTGCAACTGCCTCTGGAGACCTCTGGGACAACAAATCCCGGAAGGCCTCTTTCTTCAGTCGGATGGCTTCCCTGACCACCAGTGTCCACCACAGTGTTCGAGGGTTACCACCCCTTGCGGCACCTAAAACCTTGAGGCCACAGCTCTCCACTGCGGCTTCGGCAATGGAAGCTTTGAACATTGCCCACTCCGGTTAAATGTCCCCAACCTCCGCAGGGATGCCTGAAAAGCTCCGCCGGAGGTGTGAGTTGAAGATCTCGCGGACAGGGACCTCCTCCAAACGTTCCCAGTTCACCCGCACTACTCACTTGGGCTTCCCAGGTCTGTCCAGAGTCTTTCCCCACCCCCTGACCCAACTCACCACCAGATGGTGATCGGTTGACAGCTCTGCCCCTCTCTTCACTTGAGTGTCCAAAACAAATGGCCTCAGATCCGAACACACGATTACAAAATCCACATACACGTACACTTATGAGCATCCTTATGTTCGAACATGGTGTTTGTTATAGATAATCCATGACTAGCACAGAAGTCTAATAACAAACATCCACTCGGGTTCAGATCAGGGAGGCCGTTCCTCCCAATAACTCCTTTCCAGGTGTCCCTATCATTTCCCACATGCATGTTGAAGTCACCCAGCATCACTATGGAGTCCCCTACTGGGGCCCTATTCAGGACTCCATTCAGGGCCTCCAAGAAGGCCAAATACTTTGAACTGCTGTTCGGTGCATATGCACAGACAACAGTCAAAGTTTCCCCCCCACAACCCGTAGGCATAGGGAGGCGAACCTCTCGTCCACCGGGGTAAACTCCAATGTAGCAGTGCTCAGCCCGGGACTCATGAGTTTCATGGAGTCTTTGTGAACCATTCTTAGTCTGGCCCCTCACCTGAGACCACTTTGCCTTGGGAGACTCTACCAGGAGCACCTGGCTCCAGACAACACAGCCCTCAATATCATAAGGGCACACAAACCTCTCCACCACGATACGGTGCTGGTTCCCGGAGAGGATGATTTGATGATTTGCAGATGTTGAGGATGCGATTTTATGGAAAACAAGCTGTATTGTTTCAATAAATGCACAAATCCCATTCTGATTGCCATTTTTTCCCCCTGTTTTTTTATAATACATGTAGTTTACATTTGAAATATCAGTATTAAAAAAAAATTCAGTGCCCTGTTTAACCAACCGTGTTTGGGATGCAGCACCATTGAGTGTTAATGTTAACACCCTTAAGTATAACATTTTCCACACCTGAATTGTTTAAATTTGACACTAAAATAGGTTTCATATAAGTAACACTTTGTTCAGAGTTGATTGAACTCTATCAAATATTGGCCTGTGTGTTCACCCGGAAAGTGTTAATTTTAACACTCGTAGTGTCAAATCTCCCAACAATATTTAACATGCTCAGGGTAACCAGATAAGAGATGCAACCCCCTCATTTGGAGATTTATACTTGGGAAATTGGAAATATTCTGCCTAATGTTCTACTCATTTTATGCAATCTGGCAACCATGCATGTGAGTGCGCTCTTTCTGGCTCTTGCTTTCCCTTTGAACAAATTTAGTGATATCTCCTGAGATATTCCTGTGCTCAAGGAAAAGTGTGATACAGCCACTCTGTGTCCATTCTTGAGGCTTCTTGTGCTGTTTGGTGCACCTAAGTGTGCGATCAAATCTTCTCAGTGATGAACTTTAATCAAATATAAATATAGATCTCAGCATCATTGACATGTGGAGGGGGTAGTCATTGAAACGTGAGCAATAGCAAGCGAGAGAGGAATATATATTTTTATTTGTGTAATTTAGAAATGTTGAAGTCCCTTGCACCTACAGTGTTAATCTAACTCCTGCAGTAATAATTCATTATAGTCATGCAGCCTGATTTATTCAGTTGTGTGTTACATGGAAAGCTAAACCATTGACGTGACCCGCATCAAGACCAGCATGTAAACGGGCAATATTTTGAGAATAAAATAAGTCAACTGGCCTGCTTTACGACAAACATTAAAAGTTCTATAATTTTATATTTATTGTTTTTATTAAAACAGACCCCTGATGTAGAGTGTTAAATTGAATAATAAATTACCAGGGAAGTAAAGCTGATCAGGGAAGTAAAGTTGATCAAATAAATAATTTAGAATTATGATCAGCCTTTATTATAATTTTTTTTTTAATGCATGATATAAAATTATTTACCTTTATAGTGCAATACAATACTTTAGGTAATTGCAGAATAGTCCTACCCGGATGATGCACACTCTGTCACAAGGATGCTAGTCCCTCGAGCACATGCTATTTCTGCAGTCAGATTATAAAGTGATGGCTTGAAACTTATTGAATCATAATATATTTGTCACTGTGTATTTCTTATTGTGAAGAAAATTGGCAATACGCAGCTTTATTAATAAGAGAGAGTTTGTTTTTGTGAGTTAAAGATGGATTGAAGTGAACAGAAAGGTGAGAGAGGGTAGTCTTCGCCCATTATACACTGCAACAAAATATGTTTTTGTATTTGTTTTGTTTTGGCTTGTTTTCCAATATAAATCTAAAAAAACCTTTTATCTTAGAATGTTATATATAATATTAAAAAAAACAAATATTTTTAAATATCTAAAAATCCTTTAAAAAAAATCTATTCACCTGAGAAGCAGCATTTGACTTTTCTGCACACGCAGAAGTGAAAAATACACTTATTTTGAACATACATTCACTTAAAGTGAGTTTAAATATCTTATATATTTCTTCTCAAATAAATGTATCTTGTTTTAAGGATTTTTAAACCATTTTAAATGGAAAACAAGATAAAACATTTGATAACAATAGGATTTTTTTGCAGTGAAGTTTTTTACTGTATTAAACTTAATAAAGAGTTTTATTTTTCCTATTTAATTCAGTGAATGTCATTTAGAGGTATTTTTAAAATATTATTTTGTCCTCTTTACTTTACTAATCGTTTGATTAGTCGATTATCAAAATAATCATTAGTTGCAGCCTTACTCTAAACTGTGTGTTATTATTTTGTAAAACTGCATTTTAATGTGTAATCGAGAAGAAACGTTAAAATAAAAGAGGTTCACTAAAACAATATACTACAAGCGCTTAATGAAAACAATGGAGACAACCTTCCAGTACTTTGACTAGAGCAATTAAAAGTCTTAGCCTACTTGCTGAAGAGTATGTGTAATTGACTTCTTATTATTGCTTTTTATGGCATTTTCAAGGTTGGGTTACTTTAGTAAAGTATTCTGAGCTGCATAAACTGAATACTCTCTCAAATGTGTTCAGAAAATTATTCCAAATACATAAAATAAAAAGTAACATATTCAGAATACAAGAATACTTGCAGTGAGGGTATCCCTTATATAGGAATCATTATACATGAATAAGACATTGCATTTCTATTCTTTAGTGCCTTCCATCAGACCTTTTGGTGACCGCGGCCATTTTAAAGTCCATAAGTATCCCAAAAACACAACCATCAATTATTTGATTCTAACCCACAATTGTGTTTTTAAATTAGCCCAGTTTTGCATGAAATCGTGGCAATGCTGCTCAGGCACTGCAGCTGATCTGGGGAAGAAAGAGCGTGAAGACGTGTTTGCAGCTCGCATTTGCGCTGTTCAGAAAAACAATCAAGTTTCTCACATGACTGACAACAATTTTGTTCTTTATGCCTTATTTTGTGGTCATTTTGAGAGAAGTATTCTAAAAGTATTCTAACAAAATTTTATAAACTAGGTACAAGTGATTGAAAATGTAAAGGGGGCTGAATAAAGTTACTTCATGTTTGTATTCTGAATACATAATGCCGTTACATGTATTCCATTATACCCCAACATCTCTGCGCAGCGGAGTGGCCATTACACCTAGGGTGTGTATTGTTTTTCAATAATTCAATGGGCCTGAGTCAATTATTCCGCTTATACCACGGTTACCAAATCTTAGATCATCATTCAGGGTTTTATCTCAAAACATTTACTGGTTTTTGTCCCTAAAAGCTCTTGTGAGTGGAACTACTTTCTTCCATCATGGATTCAAAGTCAAAGACTTTGAGACAGTACGAGTCTTCGTTGCTAGATCAAAAGCGTCACTTCAGAACTAGCAACGGAGGACAGGGAATGTTGAGCTGCTTTACTGGAACACCTACTGGAGTAATAAAGTTGTGCGTTTTTGCATGTGTGTGTGCATTTGTGTGTGTCAATGTTAGCGTTTGTGAGTGTGGGTGAGACGTTTGTGAGATAGAGAGAGGAGCTCAAGGGTATCAATTATATCGTTGTATTAAATGGTTATTTTGCTGTAGTAGGCTAAACGGCTCTTTGAAATAACTGAAATAATTTGGCAAAGTGATACAGAACCATTATGCAGATAAGACCTGGAACTACTTCATAGCCGGGAGTTTACTGGATATATAAATAATTGCACACTTTAGAATGTCTGTCAGCCAATCAGAATCAAACTTTCATCAGACCTGTGGTATAAATACTATATATACAAAACAAATTAAAATAACTGTCCAGACTGCCAGACTTAAATAATTTCAAAATTCAATATTCAATAACACAACTTTCTATGTACAAGAGTTTTACCCAGTATTCTTTGTGAGAATAGAAATAAAGCCTTTCAAACATTCTGGAAAAGGTCGCCATATGGATAGAGTGTAAATAATTCTTGTGAGATAAAATAATTTAAAGGGTTACTTCAGGATTTAGCATTACGCTTTGTATCAGTAGAAAACCAGTAGTATTTTTGAATTACCGAGCCCCCCCCCCCCTCATATCCCCCTGAGACGAGAGATTTATGTATTTTTAGTATGGAAAACATCCTCTGATGACGCAAAAATCGTCATTTTGCGTCATTGGAGGATTTTTGGGCCAGAGGCTTAAAACTACAGCCAGTATTAGTAGCTAGTTCCGCATGTTTTCACCACGCCCATATGGGGCGGGATCTCACTCACAGAATGTGAAGATAGTGTCAGCCATCTTTCTGTAGAAGCTAAGCTAACAGGCTCTTGCTCTGTGTAGAAAGTTTGTATACAAGTAGGCTAATCACAATGGCAGAAGGTAGTTTTGAAGTTGAAATGACAGAAGGGGATTTCGAAGATCTGTTGCGAGAATCTGATGCTCGCGGCTACCTGTACGAGCCACAATACAGCGATGAACAGTTGCAGGAGATGGAGGAACAAGAGGCGGCCGGAGCAGCTGCTGTAGCAGGGGAGCAAGACCTGCTTGGCGGTCAGGAGGAAGAGCCCGGCCAGACTCGAGTTGGGGCGGACTGGTGGTGTCAGTGCTCTCGTTGTGCGCCTATGGAAACAGATAGAGAGTCCTATTGCTGTCGCGAATTTCAGCGATGCCATTTTCTTCTGGACGAGATCGCTGAATCCGCTGATGAAACTGCACCGCTAACTTTAGCATGTATAATAGAGCACCCAAGTTTTGTACCACACATGGACAGGGGAGTCCTGGAAACTTATTTTAGGATCCCGAAGATAAATTGGAAACACCAGCCAAAGCCCGTAGGGACAAACGGACGGCTTAGTGTAAAGTGAGTATTTTGTTTGTTTTTCTTTTTGTTACTAAGACGTAATGTACAGAGTTTGGACACCCGGAATTATCATAATGTTCTTCCCGCATAGTCAGTCAATTTATCAACTAACTCACGATTTATAGAGTCACGATGTATCAAAGCAAGCCTAGTTTTATCAAATTTTCAGAAACTGCTGCCTGTAACCGGTAGGCGTGGTTTGGGAGTGGCCTCGTAAGGGCAGCAAAGTAAGTGCATTCTGGGAGTTGTTGTCTTTCAGCCACATGAGTAAAAAATACATTTTCTGCCTTTTCTCAGTCTAGAATGCTTCAAATTCAAAAATAATTTCACATTTATACTATATAAATGACCAATTTTAAATACACATTCATCTTCCCAGAGGTGAAGTATCCCTTTAAGCGTAGTTTTAAAAACGAGTTGAAATAACAAGTCGTTGTGAAATAGGAGATGGTAAACCGGTGAGGCAACTGTGTCATATTATATAGGGAGCCTCCAAAAACAGCCTAGTCCTTCAAGAGAAAGGATCATACGAGACTTTTTAATTTGCCAACAGATGCTTCAGCAAATAATCCAGCACACTGAGAACAATGTTCTCCAAAGACAAATTAGAAGGATTTTGGGCATTTCACCCTATATAGTGCACAATATAGTTAAAAGAGGGAATCTGTTTAAATCTCTGTGCATAAAGTGTAAGACAAAAAACATTTTTGAATGCTTAATGCATATCATCTGTAATGGATATCATCAACATGGGCTTGGGATTACTTTAGCAACCTATGTTAGTTAACACCACTTGCCACTGCATCCACAGATGCAAGTTAAGACTTTGCTATGCAAAGCAGAAGCCATAAATCAACACTCTCCAGAAGTGCTGCTGACTTCACTAGCCTCGTTCTCATCTTACATAGAAAGAAGAACAGTGGAACTGGGTTTTTTGGTCAGAAACATTTCAATTTTTTTTTCAAAAACACAGCCGTTGTGTTATCTGGGTCAAAGAGTAAAAGAGCTATCCAAGTTGTTAATAGCGTCAGGTCCAAAAGCCAGTGTCATTTTTATTTTATTTTATTTTATTTTGTTTATGTATTCAGGACACTCAATCTATTTTGTGCCAATAGAGTTGAAAACAGCTTTAATGCCTCAGTTCATCCAAATGACAAATCTCTTTCATGCAGCAGTAGACTGCTACAGATAAGCTTAATTTAACATTTGTAATCAAATTAACTGCATGATAAGGCGATAAATTAATAAAATCAATCATTCATCAATATTTGCTGAAAGACCCCAAAATAAAGATATTTCAGTATAAATAATACATAATTATTTACATAATTATACATATAAATAATATATATAATAATTTGGATATTTAGTTTACATGTATTATTGTGACAGATTAGTAAAGCATTGATCAACTTATCAATACATTGAACAAAAGCCATGCATTGCCCTCTAGTCCACAGTGATTCATTTTGCAATGGAGTTCATTAAATGGATAGCTCACCCAAAAATGAAAATTCTCTCTACATTTACTCACCCTCATGTCATCCCAGATGTGTATGACGTTCTTTCATCTAATGAACTCAAATGAAGATTTTTAGAAGAATTTCTGAGTTCTTTTATCCACACAATGCAAGTGAATGGGTGCCAACATTTTGAATCTCCACAAATCACATAATTCTGCATAAAAGTAATCCATAAGAATCCAGTGGTTAAATCAATGTCTTCAGAAGTGAAATGATAGTTGGGTGTGAGAAACAGATCACTTTCATATTCTTCTTGTTTTTTTGGTGATTCACAGGGAGAAGAATTTCTAGCAAAAAAGGACTTAAATATGTAACTTCTTCTCACCCACACCTATCATATCACTTCTAAATATATGGATTAAAACACTGGAGTCATACAGATTACTGCTATGATGACTTTATGTGCATTTTGAAGTGTCAAAATTTTGGCACCCATTCACTTGCATTGTATGGAATTACAGAGCTGAAATATTCTTCTAAAAATCTTCGTTTGTGTTCTGCTGAAGAAAGAAATTCTTACACCTGGGATGGCATGAGGGTGAGTAAATGATGAGAGAATTTTCAGTTTTGGTGAACTGTCCCTTTAATCTGTCCTTTTCTCACAGTACGCTTTCTTGCATTCTGTCCTTCTTATTTTTAATTGGAATTTTTAATACTGTTATTATTTTATTTTTATTTTATCACAGATTTTGCGTATGGTTCAGGAGGCATGATCAAATACATAATTTTTTTAACATGTTATTTTGTAAATAGTTAATCATGCTAAATTAACATGTTAGATCGACATCCCTAATTAAAATATTGTAAAATGGGGTCAAATGAGCACTATATTTACTTGTTGAAAGCATCAATTAGAAACCAAGTTGCTGCTCATAGATAATAATCTGTTCAAAAACCTAAAGTGTTGATCTTAAGTGTTGATCTTAAATTTCAAATAGGTAGTTGCGTTTTGATGTTGATGCACGTAATTAGCGTTGTGACTGTAATTAGTTTCTCACTTAACTGTGGAAGATTACCCTCCCTCTCCTTCTCATAGTAGTTTTAAATACTCACTCTCACTGACAAATTGGCAGGGATTATTTTCACGTCAGATTTTTTCACAGCATGATTTCCATTCAACATGGAGGCCCAGGGCTCCCAACCTCCTTCCACTCAGTCTCTTTTAATTCCTGCTGCTTTGTTTGTCTCTGCTATAAGCACCAATTAGCACATTTTGACACCCATACCCACCCAATGCCTGCAAGCAGGGGATGTCTGCTTCCTGTTTCAAAAGGGCTGGAAGGAAATAAGACATCTTTGAGTTTGAAAAACTCTCCATCTGCAGGAACAGTCGAGGCAGGTGGAGAGATGGCGATAACAGCCTTGTGTGTGCGTGCATGTGAGCAGACGTGACTTGTTAAAAAAATTGAAAGTGACTTCTTTTAAACCTGAGTCCCTGTTCATGCTTGCTTTGCTACAGCTGACTGTCCTATTAGCAGCTGATTAAACAGTCCACATTCATTTCACGCTCCAGGGAGCATGGGAGAGTTTTTGAGTGTTATATTTACCATTTTCTTTATTTCATTCTCTCTGTATCTTTATGTGAGTATGTGAGCATCTTGTGTTTGTGAGTGCACTGTATATATGTAGTGGGATACAAAAGTACTTTATCAAATTAAATACAGAATGTTCGATGCAAATTATATTATCGTCATAACAATTTGAGTGAAAATTTGAATTGAATGTTTTACATACATTTTACAATTTCTTCTTTTACTGTATGTATGATTCTGATATTTTTTGTTAATTTTTTGTCATAACTTTTGTTTGAAAATTCTCAAAATTCACATTTTCAATGCTGTCTCAGATTTTTGGACTCCACTGTATGTCTTTTACTTCCTAGGTCACTATTTCCCCAACATAGATACTAAAGCTATCTAATGCTGTATCTTGTCTTGGTATGGATAATTACAGAAGGATATTGGGTTCTCACATCTCCTAGTGCATGCCTGTCACTAGAGTTTTGCACATATTTCAAGTTTGGAATCAACTCAGGTTAATAAGTTGAAGAATAATTCATGCTACACCAAACTGAACCTGATTGCCTTAGATGTGTAGAGTCCATAAAGTGTCTGCAGGCATAAAGGCCATTGATTGGTCCTCAGAAATATCATCAGCCTAGCATATGCCCTCACATTTACAGCAACGATAAAATATTGCCATATCACTGACCTTCAATTATCTCTTTCTAAATGTCAAAGCATTCAGAGGTGTTGGTGAGCAACATTTCTCAATGATCTGTACACCTAACACTGACTAATCAATGGGAAGAATTTAATCCTCATTCAAAGTGAAGAGTAGAATACTCTCGTTCCCCTAATTGCATTAATGGTTTATGATATCTAAGTTTAATGGGAACTAGTGTTTGCAAATACCTTCAACTTCTAGATAAGGTCATTAATATATTAATTACATAGCCAGGATGCTAATATAAACTCAGCAAAAAATAAAGGTCCTCTCACTTTCAACTGCTTTTACTTTCAGCAAACTTAACATGTGTAAATATTTGTATGAACATGAAAAGATTCAACAACTAGGACATAAACTGAACAAGTTTCATAGACATGTGATTAACAAAAATGATATAATGTGTCCCTGAACAAAGGGGGAGTCGTACAGTCAGTATCTGGTGTGGCCACCAGCTGCATTAAGTACTTTAGTGCATCTCCTCCTCATGCACTGCACTAGATATGACAGTTCTTGCTGTGAGATGTTACCCCACTCTTCCACCAAGGCACTTCATGGACATTTCTGAGGGGAATGGCCCTAGCCCTCACCCTCTGATCCAACATGTCCCAGATATGCTCAATGGGATTGAGATCCGGATTGTTCGCTGGCCATGGCAGAACACTGACATTCCTGTCTTGCAGGAAATTATGCACAGAATGGCAGTATGACTGGTGGCATTTTCATGCTGGAGGGACATGTCAGGATGAGCCTGCAGGAAGGGTACCATATAAGGGAGGAGGATGTCTTCCCTGTAAAGCACAGCATTGATATTTCCTGCAATGACAACACTTTTTGCCAGTCATGTCTGGTCCAGCGAAGGTGGGTTTGTGCCCATAGGCGACATTGTTGCCAGTGATGTCTGCTAAGGACCTGCCTTACAACAGGCCTACAAGTCCTCAGTCCAACCTCTCTCAGCCTATTGCGGACAGTCTGAACACTGATAGAGGGATTGTGCTTTCCTGGTGTAACTCAGGCAGTTGTTGTTGCCATACTGTGCCTGTCCCATGGTGTGATATTCAGATGTACTGATCCTGTGCAGGTGTTGTTACACATTACACATGGTCTGCCACTGCGTGGATGATTAGTTGTCCTTCCTGTCTCCCTGGACATTGCAATGTATTGCCCTGGCCACATTTGCAGTCCTCATGCCTCCATGCAGCATGTCACATTCACGCAGCTGAGCAGAGCAGAGACATTGGGCATCTAACTTTTGGTGTTTTTCAGAGTCAGTAAAAGTTTAGTTTTTATTACTGTGACCTTAATTGCCTACTGTCTGTAAGCTGTTTTAACTGTCATAACAACCGTTCCACGGGTGTATCTTTATTCATTGTTTATGGTTCATTAAACAAGCATGGCTTCCCTGTAAAGCACAGCATTGATATTATCTTTATTGTTTAAACCCTTTACAATAAAGATCTGTAAAGTTATTTGGATATTTACAAATTATCTTTAAAATACAGTCTCCTGAAAAAGGGACAATTCTTTTTTGGCTGACTTTAGGTACATACTTAGATGCTTAAGATCCTTCCCTTATTTAAACGTATAGATCACCCAAAAAAAATTACTCTGTCATTATTTACTGCCACTCCAAACCTTTTTGACTTTTCCTTCTACCTTGGAGCACAAGACTTATTTAGTATATAATGAAAGAGAACAGTGACTCCAGTCTTTCAAGCTTGACAAAGACAAAGAAAAAAAACAAAGCATTCATAAACTATGGAAATAAAAGATGCTGACAACACTTTAATAACACCAAATCACTTGTTCTTGCATCATGACGTCATGAGGCATGATGAAAAACCATGAGGTTTTATTTTATTGACGTAACCACTAGGGGTGTACAGTGAAGCCATTATCTGAGACTATCCCAAAATAATGAATTCCAATCAAAAGTGATCGTCCCTATGCCTTATACAGTCTTTATTCACTATGAAGGACAGAGCTCTTGATGTGGGCACTCTGACTGCAGCATGACATTATAGTTTGAATGTACCCTTCACTAAAACCTTGTGAAAGGGCCCTTTGTGAAAAATGTACTTTCTTACTTTTGTTTGGAAAGACACTTTGAGTGACGTCCCCTTCCCGAAGTGCCGTTCAAAGGTGCAAAAAATGCTGTTTTTCAAAACAAAACTACCGGGAAATGAAACGGCCATTTTAAAACATAACCCTATTACATTTATAGTTTCAATTAATAAAATGTGCCTTGTATATGTAAATCTGTTCATAATAATAATTATTATTATTTTTATTATGATGCTATTATTAATTTAAAGAAAAAAATATTTCCATATGTAGCTGAATTAAATTGTAGGCAACATTAACTGTGGAATATTTTGTTATCTAAGGTTTCTCCTCGTATTTCAGACATTAATATCTGCTGAAACAGAATGAAACATGTATAACAATGTTATTCTGGATAAATATAGCCTACAAACTAAATAGGGAATTTTTTACGAGAGACTCAAGGCTGATTTGTGCTCACTATTTTAACATAATGTGAAAGACATAATTAGTTCCCCATCTGTCACTCACTTCGACGTTGTGTCGAATGAAGCAACACTAGGGGACTTTCTTGAAGGCCTCGGTTACCTCTGAACTTGAGAAAAGGCCAATGAGAATTTGGCAGAGAGAATTTGCATGTCCCTCCCCTTTATACGGGTGTAAAGTGAGGGAATCATGAATCTGTTCTTTCAGATTTCTTCTTCAGAGCCGAGCTATAATCAATACTGCAGAGATCAATACTGTTCCACTCACCTCTGTAGAGCATTGCTCTTGGATCTACGGCGCATATCAGCAGCTTTCTCCTTCTCTGTACGGCAGTGCAGCTTTGCCCATGGGCGTTTCGATAGTGTTTCCTTAAAGAATAAAAGAGTATATTTTCTCTAAAAGTGTATAAACATTGACGTGTCTTTTTAAAGATGTCTTTCCGCCTCTGTGTAGTTCCTGGATGCGGCAGATATCTCTCCGCTTCTGACAGTCATAAGGGCTGCCTCGCGTGCCTGGGCTGCAATCACACGCAGGCAGCATTTTATGAATGGTTCATGTTCTCAGTGCGAGAACATAACCATGGCAACGTTGCGGTCGCTGTTTTCTTTCCACTGAGAGAAAGACAATTCAGCAGCCCCCCGCGCCACGCCTCCTTCCTATGGGATTCTGGCCGGTGCACCTGGCGATGAAGGCAATTTGGGGAGTGCAACGGTTTCGGGTTCGCCGGGTAAATCCCCACGAACCACCCACACCCCAGCATGCTCGTTTGCTTCCATTGAGGCCTGAGGTGAGAGCGGCTCGCCTCACGGCCAGTCTGTTTTACTCCACATAATACCTCGCCACCATTCCAGCGCAAGCAGTGCTCCATCTGCTAGCCAAGGCTTCCCCCTGCGCCTTCTAAACAACAGGCAGGTCCGCTTCAACCTGGGACCAGGTCTCAGCCCCAGCATAGAGCTCCCCACAGGAAGCTGACTCCCTGTCTCACGAACCACAACCGGGACCCAGAAGGCTCCCAAGCGTTCCTGAGACAAAAAAATACAAGGAGCGAGATGGCCACTACAGAGTAGGTATCTGGGCCACTCCATCCCCCGGTGGAGGGCTGGGAGGGAAAACGCGGTACCCACATTGCCAGGAAAAAGAGAGCAGTTCCCTCACTCCTTTGGTCACCTAACCAGTGCCCCCACACACCGTTCTCACGACAGTCTGGAGCAAGCATCTACAGTCTAAGCATCTACTATGGACGCGGCCCCCACGCCTCCACGCCCTTGACTGTAAACTCCCGGCAGTCCGGTTCTGATGAGTCTAGAGGACGCCTCCATAGGACCTCCTCCTTAGTCACTTTCCCGCCCCCAGCCGGGTATGCGGAGCAAGGTAAGTGCTTTGAGTTATTTTTCTCAGTACAATTGTTTCGGGACGCAACTTTGCTCCCCAACATATTACCTGCTCCCCCCACTGCAAAGCCCCACAGGGTACGTCATATGTGAATGTCCCCTTAGTGCCCCCCCTCGGAGCTTGGACGCATTTGCTTACACTTCCAACCTGTTGTGCTTGCCGGCCGGGAACATCTGACTCGGCGACATGATTTAGCTCACCAGGCACATGCCCCACAGGGGTGCAATAGAGCCGTACCTCCAGCCGAGATGAAGCCAGGGTTCTATGGCCCTCGCTTCATCGTACCCAAGACAGGCGGTGTGTGGCAGTCAATCTTGGACCTGCGAGTTCTCACACAGACTCCCGTTCAAAGGTGCTCAAGCGGAAACTTATTCTAACATGTGTCCAGCATCTAGATTGGTTCGCAGCAGCAGACATGAAGGATATGTACTTTCACATCTCACTTTGCCTCTACACAGACCCTTTTTATGGCTCACGTCCGACGGCCCGATATATTAGTACCAGGTCCTCTCCTTCGACTCGTCCCTGTCCCCACGTGTCTTCATGAATGTCGCAGAGGCCGGCCTTGCCCCACTAGGGGAAGTGGGCATCCGGGTACTCAACTTCCTCAATGACTGGCTGATTCTAGCTCACTCTCGAGAGTGTACACACAGGGACCAGGTGATCAGGTACCTCAGCTTTCTAGGGCTTCAGGTCGACGAGGTAAAGAGCAAGCTCTCCCCGGTTCAGAGCTTAGACTCGATAGCGCGCCTCAAAAATGAGCACACGCAGCCGATGCTGAACTACCTAAGTTCGCTCTGACAAGGCAAAGCGGTTCCATTGCGGTGGTTCCGGATGCTCATGGGACATATGACATCCTCAGCGGTGGCCATGCCACTCGGATTGATGCATATGAGGCCGCTTCTAATTTTTCCAGAAGAAAATAGCAGGAAAAGGATTATAATTGTAATACAAATTGTACATTAATATAGCACATTTCCAGAGCACAAGGACACTTAACATTCTTAAATTTAGAACAATTTAAAGATTGAGAGAGAAAAAAATTACAAGCATGTTGCAGTTTCTTCATATCACATTAGAATCAATAATCAGTATCACATCAGTAATATTTTGAATAGACTTTATCGATCATTTAAACCTTTATGGTCCATTTAAATGTGGTCAATTTAAGAGACGTATAGACGAGCTGCACTGTGAAATCATCACTTCAGGAATTTCAGGGAATTTAACATCGCTCTCAGCTGGGTTTATAATGGGAAAGATTACGTGTGAATCTTGTGATACATTAAAACAAACATTTTAAGGAGTACAAAATGTATATGATACAGTATCTTAATTACCATTACTCTAGACAAGCTCTAGATGTGCACAATAAACAGAGACCTCAAACGGAGTCGAGACTGTGGCCATTTTGAATCACACTATCATTTTCATTCATAAGGTTTACACTTTAGTAGGCTAATATTGACTTCACATACTCTTCACAAACATTGAAAATGTCACTTCATCCTTGTGCTTCTTGAAGAATCAGTCAAAGAATACATTATTTGTTTTTAAGTCAATTCCATTTTCCTTTTCTTCAGGCACATCCCTAGTAACTACCATATTTGATTTATTGTTTAAATTAATTAATTATTAGATTTTTTTATTTTAAAGTGAATATTGACTTAAACTTCATTCTGTTCATCGTATAAAGTGATCGGATGGCTTCAGAAGACTTGGAATATAGTACATGACATGATTACTTCTACAGTTTTTTTAGAGCTTCCCAAGCTAGTGTCACTGTTCAGTTTCATTACATGTGAAGACATGTTTTAAAATTGTTTAAATATTTTACTGTTCCTTTTTTGTTCCACTGGAGAAATTTTTTTGGCTAAACCTTTATCAGGTTTGGAGTGACATTAGGGACAGTAAATAGTTTTGGGCTAACACTTCCTATAAGTTTCAATTGTAGTGGATGAATCGAGTTGGTAAACCGACATTAATCTTCATCCAGCCAGGGTAAGTAGGATCAGACTGCCTCTTTTTCACGAAAGAAGCACAGGTGCTCTAACTTTATAATGCTGATAGTTCATAAATGGCTCGTGTGTGTGTGTGTGTGTGTGTACAGTAAATATGTGTGCTGTTACACCTCTTTTATCAGTGTGTGTGCACGCAGGGGAATGTAGAAGTGGTTTGGGTAGGTACTCTCTGTTCCACTGGGAGTAGTTTACCTTGTTAATCAGGTTGCTGTGGCTCCAGACACTAAAATAGACAGACGTTACGGAATCTATGAAGCAAAAATAAAATGGAGTACATTAAAAACCACCTGAAATGCTAATGTTATGAGTCACAAACATAACATTGTTATCAGTTCTGCAAGGAGATAATATTGATTATGATAAAATTATTTGAGTGTTTTAATATAAAGTGCTCTGAAACAGTTGGAGCTTTGTAAACTTTTTATTGCATTTATTAATTTAATTTTTATTTTTAAATATGTTCTCCCTTTATAGCTATATATGCAGAGAAAAATAATATTTACCCATTTTCTTGGTAAATTTCTCATAAAAGTACAATATGGCTCTGTGGCTCTATCAAAATATTGTTGTCTTTGTTTAAGCATCCCAACCTGCCCAACACAGCACCATTGGCTCAACCAGTGGTGTGAGTTTGGGGAGGGACTGTCTGTTTTTGATCAGTGGCCTTTATTTATTTATTTATTTATTTATTTATTTATTTATTTTGTGCTTCTAGTGGCACAGAAAATGCACTTTCTCTTTAAAAGAAATAAAAAGAATAAGATTGCTTGACAGGCAAGCAAAGTTTCCCCATACACATACAAATTGAATGTAAGGTCATACATTTGAGTTCTATTTCATCTTATAATCACTCTCACTGATAAATCACTCACTCCTATGAATATTGTATAAATGGGGCATTTTTGATTGGATAGTATAGTATTAGCCATATGGCCTGTTCTTTCTTTCTTCTGAATCCAATCTGACAAAACACATAGTGCCTCCAGAGGGAGCGAGATAGTGAGTGAGGGAAAATTGCAGAGAGTGCCATGTGCTGCTCCTGTATTTTAAGCAGATGGAAATAACTTTTTCCCAGCAGCTGCTGATATGATCTACACCATGGCAGTCTGCAAAAGGCACAAGTGGCCAGATACCTCTGTGACCTGCCATTATCTACAGGAATTCTGTCTGTTATCCGAACAGCGCCCCATCAAAGCACACAATTACACTAGCACAGCATCATCAAGGTAAGAAGCCCTATGTTAATGTCATTTGTACTGACTTGTTTGAGGCCTGATGAATTAGAACACATGTTGGTCCATGTGTATTAGAACAATGTGAACAACACAACCTTTTCCCTTTTTTGACAAAAGAAGCACCGATGAAAAGGAAACCTGATTGGTGAATTTGCTTGATGAATGGATGTACTGTATGGATGAATATATAGATGGATGATGGATGAATTGGCCGATAGATTGGAGTGATTCCAGACAATAATGCAAACACAGTGTCATTCTTGGTATAAAGGGCAGGTTGGTGACAGAGTGAGTTCAAAGAGGGCATATGCTAATGGACCATGATTTTAATTCAAATGCTGTGGGACAAAATCTGATGTCTTAAAAATTCTGAAGCTCCAAAATCCACATAAAGGTAGCATGAATTCTCCTATCTTGTGGTGAGCTGCACATGTGAACATTCAAATGCATCTCTTGGGGCAAAATGAAATAAAGATACAGCTGTTAATGTATTATAAGTGTGTAAACAGACGGGACAAAAATCTGCACCATCTTAACAAGATATTAATATAAATACAGCCGTTTATGTATAATGTGATACTGACAGGACAAAATATTTTATTTCACAATATTCAATCTGTGCCATGCTGCAGCTGTTATAAGTCTATCATTAATATTAATCATGCAACAATATTGACAAGAAAAAAATCACTCACCCTCCTTTAGCTGGATAACTTTAGTAGCATTACGCTCGATACATTTCAATGACAGAGCTGCTTATCAGTCAATCTGTGAATGCATTGGTTCTGTATTAATGTTAATCAAATAATCATGCTGTAAAGATTGTCAATATTTGAAGTAGTTCTATTTTTCATTAGATTACTTTTTAATGTTTTTATATATTTTTTTGTGTTTTTTTACAATTAATTGCTGCTGTTACTGGATAACTTAAAACACTGTTCACTCTGTTCTTTATTTTATTACTCTTGAAGGCTACATTGTTGTTATACACTTGAATAATTACTTTAAAACTTGAAGCAATGTTTAGGAGAAACTCTTGAAGGCAACATTGTTTTAATTTAATTAGTTACTATTTACATCAATATTAAACTATTTTAACTAAATGAGTCACTAAATACATTTAAATAAGTTGATTCATTGATTGCTTTTCAAATTAAAATGAATTAAGATCATCATTAGGTAAGATTTAGCTTTATTGTTATTGTTTTGTTCATTCTTTTAACAGCAACTTTCTAATTTGCTGGATTATGAAAAAGCTGTGTGATTTATCTTCGGATGCATGTGCATCATATTTTAAAGCTGGTGCCGTTAATATTTTTGTTACATTATCTTTTTACCTCTGCTTGCTTTTCAATTTGTCATATGGCATCAGTATGTACAGTACAAGTAGCCTATGTATTTGTATGAGTCTTATGAAGCTGCTTTTTAATAAAGTAGCTTGTAAATAGGTGCTTCTGAGTGTGATATTTGAGGATGATATTGTCAGGAATTAATGAAAATATTTGGGACTTGATTAACCTTGATTTTTACTTTTATTTGTATTTTTCGGTTGTTTTTTATTAAACAAGGGACAAATCGAAATTATTTTCTTGCTGTAATTATAAATATGCCACAAATGCTGTCAACTGAGCTCAATGTGTATTGAACCCAGAACATTCCTTTAACATATTTTAATGTATACAGCGTTATTGTAAAGTGTCACTGAAAATTAGATTTGTGTTGATTCAACCACAATATTCTAATGTGTGTAAGTGTGAGTTGCGTGCATGGCGAATGTGCCGTATAGTTAGATTTATAACAGTCCCTCTTGCCCTTTGCAGTCACTTGATACTTTATCTTGAGTCTGGAAGTGCATTCGAGGAGAGTCACATGGGTCTCCATACAGCACATCATTCATTGCCTTTGCCCAAAGTGTTCAAACAGGGACATTACCCAGCCACAGGACACAGGGCATATTTATCATGTTGCCTATAATGAACATTCCATTGTATCTTGGTTGATTTTCACACTGTCGCACTCTAATATACTCCGTTTTTAAAAAAGAGGAAAGGAAATTAAGGTGAAATTGGTTTAAAAAAAATACAGACACTTGCAAAACAGTCTGTGCTAAGTTTTGTATGACTTTCCGTCTTGTGAAGATTTTATAAGCAGATTTCAGCTCAGTTTGTCCATATAATGCATGTAAACGGGTTCCATCAAGCTGATGGCTGTTTGACAGTCCAAAAGGCATATTCAGGCAACATACAAGTAATCTACATGACTCCAGTTGATCAATTAATGTCTTCTGAAGCAAATCGATAGGTTTGTGTAAAAAATACATCAATAATTAAAACTTTATAAACTTTAAAAAATTTCTTCCTGCCAACAGTCGACGCATCAGTGACGCAAGCGCTATTGCACGTTCATGCAAGAAGTCATAAGTGCACACTTTGCACACAACAGAGGAACTAACGTCACGCAAGAGTTCATTTCAGACAGAAATGCAGTGCTGGGCAGAGGCAACGATTTAAAGTTACAAATGTTTTAATAATCGATTTGTTTCTTACACCAACCTATCTGTTTGCTACAGAAGACATTAATTGATCGACTGGAGTCGTGTGGTTTACTTGTATGCAGCCTGAATATGCCTTTTTGACCTTCAAACAGCCAGCAGCCTGATAGCACCCGTTTACATGCATTATATGGACAAACTGATCTGAAATCTGCTAATAAAAATCTTCACTTTGGTTCTGCTGAAAAATAAATTCATACATATCTGGGATGGCTTAAAAATAAGTAAATCATGAGAGGATTTTCATTTTTGGGTGAACTAACCCTTTAAGGAGGTTTCATGACAACAAAATATATTGGGTTGATAAAGCCTCTAGTCAAATGCACTGTCAAGTATCTTGGTAGCCAATACAGTGTTTCCTTGGAGCCCTTAACAGAATACCTGACTCTAATGATACTGTATACACTAACAAAGTAAAATGATCTTACATTATGTGTCTGTGTTACTCAGTGTTTGCATGAACGGGTTTGACCAGTCACCTTAAGTTGCTGAGTCACACTTTTCCAGTAAACTGTAGTGAGGGAATACATTTTGTTCTGAAAGATATCAGTGGTTAATCACGTTATTCTTAATAAGGTGTATTTCAAGTAACCTTTAGAAATCCCTGAACTGTTGAGATTTCTAAATTATATTTAAACCAGAATCACAGAAAGCTATTGATTCTTAACTGCACTATAATAAGTATTATATTGTTTCTCTTCTCTCTGAATGTTTGTATCCAGACATACAGTTAAAACTGAAGTACAGCCATCAATACTGCCCTGCAGAGGCAAAACACAGTAAATACACATTCAGAGTTATGTGGCTAACCTATGCTCAATTCAAAAGAAATAGAGTGAGACTATTCTAATCCAATTTTAGCTGGACAATTAAAAAAGCTCTGAAGCTTTTTTTTTTTTTTCTCACTGTGATGGAATAGTACACACAAAAAAATTAAAATTCTGTCATTATTAACTCACCCTCATGTTGATCCAATCATGACATTCTTTCTTCTGAGGAACACAAATTAAAAGGTTTTAACAAATATCACAGTCCGTCTTTATATGGCAGTTTAGAGTAACTAATTTTAAAACTTAAAAAAAACAATGCAAAAGTAAAGTATCACAAAAGTAGTCCATTCGATGCTTCATATTCTTAGTCTTCTAAGGGCATATAACAGGTTTTGGTGAGAAACCAACGTATACATTGGCTTGTATGTTCACCCAAGTACTTGTGATGTTTTTGCCGCTAAACAATGCAAGTTCTTGCGTAAACACACAGACAAAAATGGACAGGGATATTCTTTAAAAGAACTAATTTTCTGTTCTGCAGAAGAAAGAATGTAACATGGGTTTGGAACAGCGTGACGTCAAGTAAATTAAGTGAACTATTCCTTTAAGTGTTGGTATAATTACTGTTTTTGCTTTGTAGGGCAGAATAGTCAAATACTCCTTATTCTTTATCATAAATCCATAAAACCTAATTTTCCTTTAATAGAGAACAAGATAAGTATTGTTAATAGGGATGGAGCTGAATTACAAAAAGTGCCTGTCCAAATTTTCTCAACAAAATCTTTGCAGAAAATATTAGTATAATTTAGAACAAAAATCTTGAAACATAAAAATTGTTTATTATATTTTATGTTAGATTAATCACATTGTTGTTGGTTTCCATGATTGAGCTTACAAGAAATTGGTGAAACTGGCTACTCAGTGGCAAATATGATACACAATTAATAAGATAATTGTAACGTCTGGTTTCATTTGTGTACATTTGATGGATTTTAGTTGTTTGGCAACAGACAAGAATCTTTTTTTCAGTGAACAGAAATACTTTTTGAGATTGGATTTATCAGTTAATTATCAGGTGAGTCACACAGCATCGTCTCTTGTTGTGGCCTGACCTATTGAAGATGACAAACTAGAAGAGCTTGTGTGATACTGTGAAGTTGAGAGTAGTTGTTCATTGTTAAATGCATAGAAGGAACAGCAATCTTGGGTCCTTCATGGTGCTAACGATGAACGATACAGTGCAAGAGATTGGGCCAATCAAGAACAGTGCAGTTTTGGTGGGCTTTTCTCACTTAACAGTTCTGAAAATCCTGTGTGTTTGAGCTTTTGACTAACCTTGTTAGAGAAAGACGAAATGTCTGACTCATCCTTGATTGCTATTTTCTCTGCCATAACCTGACAAGATGGATCAGACATTAATGACGACTTCTACAGAAAACAGAACAACATGAGAAGAGGATTTCCACCAAATTTTAAAATAAAAAAGGTTATTCCTTGGGTTCTGATTTTGATTGTCTTGTGCAATTTACTTAACATCAACTGTATTTAACATATTTAAACTTGTTTTCAGAAGAATGTATCTTCTTCTTCTTCTTCTTCTTCTTATTCTTGTTTTAAGCATGAATATTACCAAATTGATTGAACTGTCTGCTTAAACCAAGAAAATACAACTGTATCAGCCAGTGTTACAGTGTGAAATATCAGTGACCTCATTTTATCATCAACACTTGATTGGCTTTTGTACATGTGGAAATTAACGATTTAAATTACATTCACAATCGGTTTTACTCACACAATTGAGAATAAAATGGATGTATTCTGCAAAAAATAAATAAAAAAACTATACTACTTAAATGTTTAGAGACATCAACAATCCAACACACAGTACATTCAGTAATTGAGAGATTGAATAAAACATGGCATATATTTCAATGAATTTCAATTCTTGAAACAATGTAAGATTATTCATGATTTTCCACTGTTGCTTATTTTGCAACTATTGTAAATAATTCATACATTTTAATTTTGGAAGAAAAATGCCTTTGATTAAAACCACATCAACAGAGGCGGTGATGTTATAATTATATCTGTTTCTACAGTGCATTATCTTTGATGCCTTATGAAATATGGAGACAACAATGATGAGGTCTTCACAAAAAAAAAAAAAAAAAACATTTTGCACAAAAACATTATGCTTCATTATACATTATTGCATATTATCTGACATTTTGGCAAAAACCTATTTCCATAAAAGGCGCTGTATTGCTGCACACCCAAATAACAAAACACCCACTATAATGGTGAAGTAATTTTCATAACTTCCCTAAGTATATTTCATTGAGAGAAGGTCTGACTTAATAATGTTGCCATTTCGCATAAACAGTGAAATTAGTTTTTTATCCCTTGGGGCTGAAAACAGGAACAACAATAGAGAAAAGTATGTTGAATTAATACTATAAATATTGAGTTTTATAAACTATTCAGATATAATAAATGAATAAATAACAATGTAACATATTCAATTATTAAATGTGGTAAAAGGAATAAATCTATGTCAGGGGTGTTCCGCTTAGGACAAAGCAAATAATAGCAACATAATGTTCTTATCCTTTTTCTTTTTTCTTTCTTTTTTTTTTTGGTGCCACAACCTTAATGAATGCAGAATTGTTTACAACATAGTCTGTAAACAAGTGTGCATGCAGAAACCAACTACTTGTGTGTCATTAACATGTAAACAAAGTAAATCTAAAGATACAGCTTCAATGTGTATTTATTTTCCTAAGACAAAAAAAACAAAGTAAAAAAGACAATGTGCTAATATGACAAGTTAATATACCTGTATGGAAAGCTTTCTTGTTTTAAATTGTGCAAAGGTAGTAGAAATTTCTTCATATTAAATCAATCTACCACACAACTATGACAAATGACTATTTAGAATTATATAACGCATGAACATTTTCATACATAAGGATATACTATATATTTCTTCACCATACAGGGTAGAAATTTACTCTCAATCAAAGTTTTACTGAACATATAGAGCTTTGAAGAGAGACTGGCTGACCCAGGGAATAGTTGTTACAGCAAAAGGCCAAAGAGAAAGAAAAATGGAAACAATTGCTCACCAAGGAGCTCTTTTGATATGTCTGGTTTCTCAATTTTCCTTCTGTCCCATGAAAAGCAGCTTCCCCCACAAAAAAGGAAACATATTACAACACACACTATTTAACAAACACTGTTCAGCCAACAACAGCATTATTGTCCGATAAGCTGACAGAGCTCATGGCAGAGGTGCGTAGTTATGCGTTATATATACTTGAGTGGCTTTTTGGGGAAATATTAATTTTTAGAGTAGGTTTAAAAGTAAAAAAAACTTTTACTATCACTCAAGTAAATTTCTAATAATTTTTTTTTTACTTTTACTTCTTTACAATGGGTGGCGTACTGTCGGTACATTACTGGGTTTAATTTTAATTAATGTGTAATTTATTTAGAGATATTAAATGGGACTTTTATGAGAGCGGAAGTTCACAGAGCTGCTTGCACTGAGTTGGTGTCACAGACTGTCACACAATCACTGCAGCAGAATCAAATTCTTCAAAGTGAAACACTTTCATCGCTCCACACAGTGAAAAAAAGAATAGTTTTGTCATGCAATGCCTTCATTTAACACCAAGACAAGCTGATATTTCAAGATTAAAATCACAGCTTCAACTTAAGGCAGCAAGCTGAGGTAAGTTTTGGCTCTAATTCTAATGCGGGCATTTCTGTGTAATGAGATGGTCATTTTCATGATGATTCTGTAATTGGGCTCTTATGACATCAGTGTACATTTTTAAATCAGTGCAGCAATATATCAGTGTGCTTTGTCCCGCATGTCATAAGCAGTATTTATGCATTTACTCCGTGCCCTCACGGGGGTACTGGAAACTATCGCAACTACTTCAGGCGGATTAACTATAAATTCATGTAAATATCCAAGTTTAGTGTAAATCACTGCCGTTCGCGTGATCGACAACTGAAGCGCGAACAGACAACATTTCTGCTCGTGCGGGCCTGTGAGATGTGCGGGCATGAGTGGCTGTGTTCGCAATCATTCACTCATTCACTATTTCCTATATAGTGAATGGCAGTTAGTGCAGTAAGTGAACGAAATGAGTGAATTCGGATGTGAATGTCGGAGCTCTGGGACTGGTGCAGAAACGTCACATATGAAATCTGAAATGATTTCTTATTAAATATATATTAATACAATAAATCTTCATTCTGTTTAATATATACTGTGTGTTAATATAAAGAGTAAACACATTTAAAATGTATCTGTATGTTTTGTCTCTATATATGTTGTTATGTTATTTTAATTAAGTAATGATTTGTCAAAATGTAATTTACTACATTCAGCATGAAATAAAACATTGCAGGAGTGAAGGAAGCTGTAAACTCCTAGCTCGTATGTCTTCCCCATGGTGGATTGTGGGGACTTAACCGTCATCGAGTGTACTTGAAATGTACACTTGAAATTAGAGTCAATTCTGGGTAAGAATGAGTGAACAAAAGTAGGGAACAAGTGGCTAACACATAATACAGACACTCCTACAAAATAGCGGACACTCGCAATAGTGCACAATATAGTGGATAGGGGCAGTATCAGACACAGCGAGGGTTCCACAACCAGTGTTGGTGCCCTACGGAGGCTGTGTACTCTGCATTTAGAGAGCGGTGGTAGATGAACAGAACTAATAATCTAAACACTTACTTCAATGAAAATTGTATCTACACTGAAATAAGAATCCACACAGGACTTTAAAAGCTATGAAATAGTGAAAGAAGGCATTAATAAAACATGATCTTGCTTTGGTTTATATTTCAGCTTTATATATAATGACCTTGTGGGACATTTTCATGTTTTCACTGTAATAATTACTAGAAATGTTTCCAAACCTCTCTTCTTATTGACAAATTCATCCAGATCTGACAAGAGCCCTTAAAGGTATAGTTCAATCAAAAATTACAATTCTCATTATTTACTCTCCCTCATGAAACCCCAGATGTGTATGACTTTCTTTCATATGCTGAAATCAAAGGAAAATTTTTAGAAGAATTGCTCAGCTCTGTAAGTGAATGGGTGGTAACATTTTAAAGATAAACAAACAAACATAAGTCAACATACAAGTAATCCATAAGACTCTAGTGGTTAAATCAGTATCTTCAGAAGCGATGTGATAGATGTGGATGAAAAACAGAGAAACAGATTGCTTTCACATTCTTCTTTTGTTTTTGGTGATTCATATTCTTCTCTGCATATCGACCCCAGCTGACTAGCAAAAAATAACAAATATTGCGCTGTTTCTTACTCACCTATCATATTTCTTCAGAAGACATGGATTAAACCTCTGGAGTCTTATGGATTACTTCTATACTGTCTTTAAGTGTTTTTTGGAGCATAAACATTTTGGCATACAGAGCTAAAATATTCTTTTAAAATTCAGAATTTTTGTTCTACAGAACAAAGTCATACATATCTGGGATGGCAACATATAATGTCAACATTACTTATTTCCCTCATTAAAATGCAATTCAATTTATAACATTTTTGACATGCATTTTTCTGGATTTTTTTTGTTGTTGTTGTTATTCTGTCTCTCACTGTTCAAATTAACCTACCATTAAAATTATAGACTGATCATTTGTTTGTCAGTGGGCAAACGTTCAATATCAGCAGGGGATCAAATACTTTTTATATACTTTTTATTTTGTATTTTTATTGTATGTGCATTCTATATTGTGTGTATTGTTTAGCCAAGAGTGCTGCCTGGTCTACCGAAGGGCAAGAAAAAAAGGTCCTTCTGTTGCAATGAGTCAAGCTATACAAGGGGTAGTCTCTGGTTCACCACCTCAGGGAATGCGCTCCTTGATCAGGTTGTCGGAATGTGCCTGATGGTGGACCTAAAAATCAAGGGTGTGTCAGTGTCATGCGTGTTAAACACTGGTAGTCAGGTCAGCACTATTACTGAGGGGTTCTTCCGAGAGCATCTATTTGTGGATGAGATTGTTGTGTTGTCTACCTCAGGCTGGCTGAAGATCATGGCAGCCAATGGTTGCGTGGCTTCCGGCCGCGCAATGGTTTAGACATTCTCTATTTGGGTTACATGGAACTGGATGTGAATATTATGGGGATGACCCTTCCTGAATGTGGTTTCTTGATTGTTAAAGAAACTCCTAGTCCATTGTCTGTGGCCGTGCTCCTCGGAATGAACATCATCAGTAAGTGTCAACAGATTGTTCATGCTGAATTTGACACCACGCTGGGTGGTTGGCTTGATTCCTACTGGAGGGCAGTCTTTCAGCAGGTACAATCAGTTGAGTTAGTTGAGCGAGATTCATTTGCTCGGGTCGTGGGTAAGACTCATGCTCATGAGCCTGCTTGGTCGGCAGCCACCATCCTGATTAAGGGGCTGGAATCCAGTAAAAAGGATGGTTCTGCATGGATGGTTGAAACAGCAAATACGCCCTTACCAGGAGGTTTGGTTGTAGTACCTACCTTGGTCACGTCGGAGTTACCTGTGTGTCCAGTGAGAGTACTTAACTTGTCTTAGGAAGTCCTTTGGCTGCAGCCTAGTGCCCGCCTGGGTATGCTGTCTCTGGTAGATGGTTACAGTGCGGGTTCATCCTGAGAAGTGAGGTTTCAGCGAATCTCCGTGGACACAGAACGGGTCACTATGGGTGTAGGTCATGGTTCTGAGCCTCAGGCCCAGTCAGTCTTGGATCACATTGACATGGTAGGCACACCTGAACAGCAGGTTCTGTTGAAAGCCATGCTGGACAAGTATTCATATGTGTTTGCCCTGGAGGACGATGATTTGGGCTATACAGAATTGGGTTCAGCACGAGATACATGTTACCAGTGAATCAGCCTTACCGAAAAATTCCACCAAATCAGTACCAGGAGGTCAGAGAGCACATCACTAAGTTGCTGAAGAAGGGTGTCATTCAAGAGAGTGTGAGTATTTACGCCTCACTCGTGGCACTGGTGCGCAAAACCGATAGGTCGCTATGGTTGTGCGTAGATTATCGGAAGCTCTACGCCAAGACGAGGAGTGATGCATTTCCATTACTCACGATTGTTGAGAGCTTCGATGCCCTCAGAGGAGCCGTGGACTTTGCCTCTGGGTATCATCAGATCACAGTGAGTGACAGAGATAGGGCTAAGATGGCATTCAACATGCCTTTTGGTTTATTTGAGTAAATCAAAATGGTAAATCAAAATGGACCATCAACCTTTCAGTGGCTCATGCAGTCTGTTGTGAGTGATTTGATCTGTCAGGTGTTGATAGTGTACCTAGATGACATTTTGCTGTTTTCACAGACATTTGAGGAACACCTGGAAAGATTAGAGATGGTGCTGAAATGGTTGGCAGAGACTGGTTTAATGGTCAAGCTGGAGAATTGCCGTTTTCTCCAAAACTCTGTGCGTTTCTTTGGCCACCAGGTGTCGATGCAAGGGATTTCTCCTGATCCGGACAAGGTTGTTGTGGTCAGATATTGGAAGACCCTAGAAACTGTTGAGGAGCTGAGGTCATTTCTAGAGTTTTGCAGCTATTATAGGAAGTTTATCGAGAGCTTCTCAAAGATAGCTGGACCCTTACATGACCTGGTATATTCTTGCTTGCGTGAAGGCAGGTGTGATTTACTTTAGTGGTCATCACTTTAGATCTGGTTGGTCTGATGAGTGTGATTGTGTATTCAATCAGTTAAAGTGGAAATTGATGACAACACCTGTACTTCATCCTCGAAACCGATGCAAGCCAGAATGGCTTAGGGGCCATGTTACGTGCTAGCGCTTTCTTCCCTCCCCTTTTGTTTGTTGGTTGCTGTGTTTCTTCCCTTTGTCGTTGGTTTCTTCCTGTTTTCCCACTCTCTGCTATCTTAATTCTATAGGTGCTGCTATTGGTTGGAGACAACCAATCATCGACTGTGGTTCAAGATTTAAGGCACTCTGGAGAACGGAAGAGGAGGAGCTTGGAGTGGTTGTTGGCTTGTGCTACTGTTGTTATTGTAAAGTAACGTTACTGACTTGTTTGTTTGTTTGTTTGTTCACTTGTCTTAGCGGACGCCTTACCTGATCGAAAACTGACACCAGTCCGGAGAGAAGAGAAAAGGGAAGTACGTCACATGACCTACATTGTACCTACATGTAGAAGTATCATTGTTAGACACACTAGGGAAGGAGCGTGTGCAAAAATATGTAATTTTTGTTTGGTTAGTTAGTGAAGTTTAGTTATGGCGTTTTGGCGCTGAAGAATTCTTTATTTTCTGTTTTGTTTTCAGTGAGTTTAGAGAGCGGGGATTAGTTAGTGATTGTTTTGGTTTTGTTACTTTGTTTGTTTAGCACCGCTCGTTTTCTTTCTCTCTGTGGCTTATTTCAATTATTATTATTTTTTTATTATTTTGCTCCAGTTGTATATAGTTGTAAATACGTTTATTTGGTTGTTCTCACTTATTTCTATTAGGTTTATTTTGAAAATAAAGTGAACCACCTGCTTGTAGTAAATTGTTGTCACTGATTCATTCGCCCACAGTACTCCCCAGAGATTAAAATTAAGGAAAGTGTTTAAATTTTATTATGTACGTCTTCCTCATACCTCTATGCCATCAGGAGACGTAACAGGCCATCATGTACAAGAAACAGGGTGTTGAGAAGAGGGTCATCGCATACGCGAGCAGAAGGTTGCGTAATGCCGAGAAGAACGATCGCATTTACAGTAGAATGAAGCTCGAGCTTCTAGCGCTTCAGTGGGCTGTAGTCGAGAAGTTTCGTGGCTACTTACTTGGGTCTTGTTTTGAGGTGATTACAGATAATAATCCGCTTTGTCACTTGCAAACTGCCAAGTTGGGAGCGATTGAGCTGAGATGGGTAGCTCAGCTGTCTGTCTTCAACTTTGAAGTGAAGTACAGGCCAGGCAAGAGTAATGCTGCAGCTGATGCTCTGTCTAGGCAGGAATTTGCAGGAGAGCCTGAACCTGATCCTGACGCTGATTGGGATGGGTGTGTAGTGATTTTCAGTGTGTTCAGTGTGGAAAGAAAGTCTCTGTCCAGGTCTGTGAAGTGCCTTCTGAAGCAGTGGAGCCTCATAAGAGAACATAATGGGTTGCTGTATCGAGTAGTAGACAACCCTTCAGAGGAGAGCTGCCGGCAACTGTTGTTGCCGGGGTGTATAAAGGAACAAGTGCTGCGGAGTGTGAACGACGATATGGGGCACCAGGGCATCGAACGGACCTTGGGGTTGTTGAAGCAAAGGTGTTTTTGGCCTGTATGCATGAGAATGTGGAAGAATGGGCAAAGAAGTGCCAGCATTGTATCCTTACCAAGATGCCTCAGCCCAAAGTCCTTGCCCTGGTGAGAGCATTTTTGGCTTCAAGACCCTTGGAAGTGATTGCGGTAGAATTAACACTCCTAGAGCCGGCAAAGTTGTTACTGACGTTTTCACAAAGTTTACACCGGCATTTCCCACCAAAGACCAAAAGGCAGATACCACAGCAAAAACCCTGTTGAAGGAGTGGTTTATGAAGTACGGAGTCCCTGAGAGTTTGCACTCCGATCAAGGTTGAAACTTTGAGAGTGAGTTAATTGCTGAGCTGTGCAGACTCTATGGTGTCAAGAAGACCCGTACCACCCATTATAGGCCACAGGGAAATGCCTAATGTGAACGGTACAACCAAACACTTCACAATCTGCTTCGTACGTTACCTCCAGAATGTAAACGTCATTGACCTTAGTACTTGCTGGAGTTAGTTCATGCATATAATGTGACTCTGCATGCAACTACAGGGTTTTCCCCATATTATCTACTTTTTGGTGTACAGCCACATCTGCCCTCGAAAAGGGTTCACAGGTCGGAGTTGCATTCAGGTGCCATACCCACTCCTAGACCTAGGAGTAAGGAGATATCTCGGCCAGATCCACAGCCTGTCATCATGGATGAGAACAATGCTTCTGAGCCAGATTTTGTGGTAGTAGAGGAGGTTGTGCAACCCTCTCTCAGGGCAGCTGCAAACACTCAAATGAACTCTGAGGCACCGGGTACTTCAGAGTTGGAAGGTGACGACTCTCAAGAAGCTACAGATGAGTGTGACCAGTCTCAGGAGCTAGAGACTGTTGGAACGCGTAACACAGTCCGGAGAGAAGTACCAGTTCCAGCTGTGCGCAGAAGCGAGCAACTGCTGGTGTTCACACAAATCCTTTCCATGCACCCAGGTCTGCTTGTCATGCAGTGAGCATCTGCACAAATATGGTGTCTCAAGTATTGACCAGTATTGGCACTGCATTGTTTGAGAAGGCCTTACAGGGTGCCATGAATGCCAAAATTGGTGATTCAGTGAGTCATCGAGGACCCTGACTTATTGCAGGGGAGAATGTAACTGGGTGGTAAATACCCCTTAATGTTTGTTTTACTCCTTGCCAGTTTAAAACTGTTATTTCATTGTCATTTAATATGTTAAGTGAATTATAAAGACAGGAAAAACAGCAGTTACCTGTATTTCCCTGGAGTTGTCAACAGGTGGCACTATGTGTGTTGCGTACAAGACTACGTGCATGTATTCTCACCTCGGTCATTTTTTTTTTTAGACGTGCAACAAGCAGTGCGAGAGAGACGCGCACTATCAATTAAGTATTAAGAGATCGTCCACAGGTAAATTCAAAGTTTTGTGATTATAATCTTAATAAAAACCATTTGGGGATGTACACTTTTGTGTAAATTTGGAGAACTGGCATATTTGAGACGTGTTGTGTGTAATGTCTGCGATAATTTGACATCACACCATGTGGTGTAGGCCTGTTCATTTGACATTAATAAATGTTATGAACTTAATTTTTCAAATGTTTATTGTGATTTTCATGTGATTTGTATTTGATGTGATTATTTACACAGTGTACAACATGATGTTGAGCATTTCAGCCTTCGTGAAGTGAATGTGTTATGTAGGAGCTGATCATTAAGTGAGTGTTATTTTTTCTCATTTCTCTCAAGTGGTGTGTAAGTGGGTGATATAAAAAATGTACTTTTGTTGTTTTGTTTTCTTTGTACAGTATTCTCACTGCTGTATTGTATTGCAAAGTTTTGGAATCATGTTGCATTACTCGTATTTTTGTATTTTTATCTTTTTATATTTTTGCATTTTGAAACGGTTGTGTACTTGTATTGCCGTGTTTAAGAGTATTGTGTTTGTTACACAAAAGTGGACTGTGATACTCAAGTGCACAGTGTATCACAGAGATAACTGCACTCTGAGTAATGTAGAGCGGTGAGGAGGATTAATTATATCACCAGCTCTGGGAAAGCTCTTATTTTGTTTATCAAAATTTTGTTTTACTACTTCCTCTTTTTCGGCTCTTTTTGTGATCTCTTCTTGTCAATTAAATTGAGAAGCCATATTTGCGAGTAAATTGTTTTCTTTGAATCAGTAAATGAACTTAAAAACTTGAACCCCCTAATGTGTTCCTGGTGGTAAATCTAAATACCTGGACACAATAGAGAATTAACAAGAAAGTGCAAACAGGAAGTCACACAATACTCAATTTCCTGATAGAAGATGCTACAGTTGCAGCCAAGTTGCTCTTAATCAGATAACCCAAAATGTGCAAAACATTTGCAAGGGCAGCATCACATTTATGTCTTTACATAATGGAAATTAAAAAAAAAAAAAATATTCCATAAAGGCAGTATTCCATAAAGGCAGTAGACATATGTCACCACTGTTGGCACTCTGCCATGTTGTGTGTTTATTTTGTTCATGTATTGCATGAGAGCAAAACACATCTTGATCAACACAAGTTAAAGCACATGAAAACCTCCCTTTAGAGGTGCATTAGGGGGTCTTTTGAATTTTTTTGAAAAAGACAAATATCATCTCAGAACACATTTTGAAAAATACATTGATTATGAAACAGGCAACTTGTTTAACATTTGAATCAACATTTCAGTCTCTATTCTCGACACAATCATCACTTGAGCCCCACTGTACAATAAGACCCAATTAGTGGCCACGTAGAAGCTAGGAACTGCAATTAGCAGTCAATCCTTCTTTTCTTCTGTTTAATGGCCATATAAACGAGTCTGGAAAAAAATCACTTTAGTGTTTGTTCTTAACATACAATTATCCAACCTTTTATCATCTTGTACTTGTACTTCTCATTTTTGTTAGAACATTGACTTCTCACACTAAGTCGGCCTACATAATAGAAGTCTCTGCTGTTTTTGATGTATTTCTATGGTGTGATCTATTTGTATTCCAATAAGATCGGGTGCATCGTACATAGGGTTTAGTAAATTTGTGCCTTCTCGTCATGTTTATGTGTTTTGTTATTGTTTTCATGTCTTTTATTTTCTAGCTTAGTTCCTGTTCTGATCATGTGGTGTCTTGTCATGTGATTTCATGTTCCCTCATGTGATCTTGTTTTCATGGGTTCATTGGTTGGTTACTTTGTTATCAGTTCTAGTTTATCATTGGTTTTAGATTATTAGTCTTGTTATCTTGTTTTTAGTTCTGTCTGTTCATTGTTTGTCTTGTTACCCATGTCCATGTGTATTTAAGCCCTCATGTTTGCCATTGTCTGGTGTCAGGTATTGTGAGTGTAACTTTGTTGTTTTGTTCATGTCAAGTGTAGTTTCTTGTCAATTCTAGCTTCATGTCAAGTCAGTTATTTTGTTCACCATTGGATTTATGGTTTTCGGACTTCACTTTTTTCGTTACAGAATACCTGATCACCCATAATGAACCCAGCAGTTCGGCAGTTCATCAACACCAGGGGAGTCGTCCCCTGGAGGGTTATGTGGAAGAATTCTGCTCTGTAGCCCGCAGGATGGATTTTATTGAGGTGGCCCTCAAGGACTGTTTCCGTTTTGGGTTGAATGAGCAGATTTCATCTCTGATGCCCGACGGTCGGTGTGCCGATGGCCTGGTTCTATATATCGACCTTGCCCTACTGATGGTTGGATCAACATTCAACTTAGGGGAGACGGCTAATGAGCCCATGCCTGACACGGCAGGCATGGCCATTGGCTCATTGGCCGTGTCAGGCATGGGCCAACGGGCCAACGGCTACACCTGCCACAACCAGCGAGCCAACACCCACACCTGCCACAGCCATCGAGCCAATGCCCACACATGCCTCGGCCAATGAGCCAACGCCCACGCCTGCCACAGCCAAGAAACTGGAAGCCTCGTCCATCCCAGAGCCAGGGTTGACAGCCTCGTCCCAGAGCCAGCGTTGCCAGCCTCATCCGTCCCAGAGCCAGCATTGCCAGCTTCCAAGTCTCTGCCCATGTATACAACCACGTAGGTCGTCTCCGAGTCTCTGTCCATATTTACGATCATGGAGGTCCTTTCCCAGTTATCCACAGCTCTGCCATCCACAGCTTTGCCCCAACTCATGGCCCCACCAAGCCAGAGTTCCACGTCATGGCCCCACCAAGCCAGAGTTCCACGTCATGGCCCCGCCAAGCCAGAGTTCCACGTCATGGCCCCGCCAAGCCAGAGTCAGCTCCAGGCCATGTCACAGCCACACCTGAGTCAGCTCCAGGTCATGTCATAGCCACGCCTGAGTCAGCTCCAGGCCATGTCATAGCCACACCTGAGTCAGCTCCAGGCCATGTCATAGCCACGCCTGAGTCAGCTCCAGGCCATGTCACAGCCACACCTGAGTCAGCTCCAGGCCATGTCACAGCCACGCCTGAGTCAGCTCCAGGAAATTAGTTGATATGTGTTTTATTTAAAGCTGAAGACTGTAAGTGCTTCGAGTCTTTTCTCAGCACCAGAGCCTCGGGATGCATCTTCGACTCCCAGTGGCATATTACCTGCTCTGCCCCACTGCGAAGCCCTGCCGGGTACGTCAAAAATAATCGTCCCCTTGGTGCCCCTAGCACGGAGTTCGGAATCGTGGCTTTCACTTCCCAACTCATCTCGCTGGCTGGCCCGGACCATCTGACTCGGTTAAGCAATTTAGTTTGCCAGGCCTCCGCCCCCCTTCGTGGGCGTCCGCTTTACCGCAGTACACGTTGAGCATGCCAAATCCGTGCACGCAGAAATCGCTACTCACTTACTCAAAGACGCGATAGAGCCTGTCCCTCCAACCGAGATGAAGAAGGGTTTCTACAGCCCTTACTTCATCGTACCCGAGAAAGGTGGCGGCTTACGACCATCTTAATTTGTGTCTGGCATCTAGATTGGTTCGTAGCGGTAGACCTGAAAGACACATACTTCCACGTCTCAATTCTGCCTCGACACCGACCCTTCCTACACTTTGCGTTCGACGGCCAGGCGTATCAGTACAAAGTCCTCCCCTTCGGCATGTCTCTGTCCTCTCACTTGTTCACGAAAGTCGCAGAGACCTCAGCCGTTTGGGGCTTCAGGTCAACTGGGAAAAGAGCAAGCTCACGCCGGTTCAGAGCATCTCTTTTCTCGGCACGGTGTTAGACTCAGTCTCAATGTCAGCACGTCTCACCAACCAGCGTGCACAGTCGGTGCTGGAATGCCTCACCACCTTCTGGCCAGGCACAGCGGCCCCCTTAAAACTTTTCCAGAGGCTCCTGGGGCATATGGCATCCTCCGCGTCGGTCGTGCCACTGGGGTTGATGCATATGAGACCGCTTCAGCACTGGCTTTAGACTCCCGAGACAGGCATGATGCTGCGGCACGCACCATGTGATGGTCACCCCCGCCTGCCGCCAAACATTGAAACCCTGGACAGACCTCTGCTTTTTGCAGGCAGGAGTACCCTTGCAGCAACGCGTTGTACCAACGCGTCTTGGTCATGAACGATGCCTCCAGATTGGGTTGGAGCGCCGTGTGCAATGGGCACGCAGTGGCGGCCGTTGGAAAGGGGCCCCGCCGTGCTGTCACATCAACTGCCTGGAGTTGCTGACAGATTTCTTTGCTCTGCAGAAAGAGACAAACAAATATTCGAGACAAACATGTCCTGATCAGGTCAGTCAGCACCACCACGGTAATGTACATAAACCGTGTCACATGTCACGACTCGCCCGTTGTTTCCTCCACTCACATCCCCGGCAACCTCAATGTGGTAGCGGACGCGCTGTCATGACAACGCGTGAAGAGTGGAGGCTTCACCCCAGTCGGTCCAGCTGATTTGGGAAAGGTTCAGCAAGGCCCAGGTAGACCTGTTTGCCTCCCGAGAGACCTCCCACTGCCCGCTCTGGTATGCCCGATCAGAGGCTCCCCTCAGGGCAGACGCACTGGCACTCAGCTGGCCTGCGGGGCTGCGCAAGTACACAATTCCCCCAGTGAGCCTTCTTGCGCAGGTGCTGTGCAAGGTCAGGGAGGACAAGGAACAAGTCACCATAGTGGCTCCCGGGCCTGGTTCTCAGACCTCATACTCCTCATGACAGCCCCTCCCTGGAGAATTCCTCTGAGGAAAGACCTTATTTCTCAGGGACGCGGCACGCTCTGGCATTCGCACCAGACCTTTGGAACCTCCATGTCTGGCCCCTGGACGGGACGCGGAAGATCTAGCTGGTCTACCACCAGCCGTCGTAGCCATGATCAACCAAGGCAGAGCCCCCTCTACCAGGCAACTTTATGCCCTGAAGTGGCGCTTGTTCACATGTTCTTCCTGGGCTGAAGACACACAGAGGTGTGCAGTTAGGTCAGTGCTCTTATTTCTGCAAGAGAGACTGGAGGGGAGGCTGTCCCATTCCACCCTGAAGGTGTATGTCGCCGCTATCATGGCCCACTACAACGCAGTAGACGGCAAGTCTTTGGGTAAGCACGACTTAACCATCAGTTTCCTAAGAGGCACCCAGAGATTGAACCCCTCCCAGCCAAGCCTGATCCCCTCCTGGGATCTCTCAGTGGTCCTTGCGGGCCTCCAGAGACCCCCCTTCGAGCCACTAGAATCAGTTGGACGGCCCTGCTGATCGCGCTTACCTCCATCAAGAGGGTTGGCGACCTGTGAGTGTTCTCTGTTAGCGACACCTGCCTGGAGTTCGGTCCGGCAGACACATATGTGATCCTAAGACCACGACCGGGCTACATGCCCAAGGTTCTTACCAGGCCCTTTAGAGAGACAAGGGAGTGAACCTGCAAGCGCTGCCCCGGCAGGAGGCAGACCCAGCCCCTTCATTGCTGTGTCCGTTACTTGCATTGCGTAAGTATTTGGACCACACACAGAGCTTTAGATGCTCTGAGCAGCTCTTTGTCTGATTTGGTGGACAGTGGAAAGGGAACGCTGTCTCCAAACAGAGGCTTTCCCACTGGGTGGTGGACGCCATTTCATTGGCCTATCACATCCAGGCCGTGCCCCCCCCCCCCACCCCCCCCCCCCCCCCCTTGCTGGTCCAAGCGCACTCAACAAGGAGTGTTGCGTCCTTGTGGGCACTCGCCAGAGGTACCTCCCTAGCAGACATATGTATATCAGCGGGTTGGGCAACACCTAATACCTTTGCGAGATTTTAAAATCTCAGGGTTGAGTCAGTATCGTCCCGTGTTTTCTCAGGTCCGAGCCGGTAGATCTCGCTAACACGCTGACGGACTGGCCGGGTGGATCGCTTGCACCTGGCGCCCTTTCCCTCAGCCGAGATAAAACTGTGCGCTTTCTCTCCCAGGATATCC
The DNA here is from genome assembly GCA_032164185.1 of Moxostoma hubbsi. Taxonomy (NCBI): domain Eukaryota; kingdom Metazoa; phylum Chordata; class Actinopteri; order Cypriniformes; family Catostomidae; genus Moxostoma; species Moxostoma hubbsi. The sequence continues at coordinate 19,188,047 of JAVLUX010000016.1, forward strand.
CACCCATCCGGATCCCTGGATGATTCCTCCCTATCCCTTTGTGTCCGCAGTTCAGCGGAGGAACTCGCCGACCCAGTCCACTGCGGGTACTTAATCTACCCTGTACTGGAATAGGTGCCCCACAGGTGCGCCATAGGACTCCTACATGGACCCCCCCTGTGTGTATTTTCCGCGGTATGGTCCCCTTACAAAGTGGACCCGCATCTCCCGAAAGGCAGCCCCAGCTGCCCTCCGGTCGCCATGTTGTAGCAACTCCCCCCTCCTGGAGGCTGAATCTACCACTGCGCCACATTCCACATGTCGCCTAAAAACCCATGTGATGTATTCGCCACCTTTACCTCCCCCTTTCGGGCAGGTGTGACCTCAGCAGGGTCTTTTCCTCCTGAAAGAATAGGAAACTGGAAAGACTCCCTTCCCTCGATGCATGTAAGGGCCCTGGATGTACTTGCTCTATGCGGAGAAACATAGAGAGAAAAGAGGCACTGCCAGGCTTGGCCCGTTCCCCTGTCTAGGGTAACCAGAAGGATTCCGACGTCATTTTTGGGGGGGCAGTGGGGAAGGGTACACGCAGTCTGACACAGCTGATTGAAAGATTGGATGGCCAGAAATTTCTTCTACTCAATTCAGACCAAACAGAGGTACTAATATTTGGACCAAAAACCTCTTTTATTTGCTTTTCATTAAAGCCAGAGGTGACTTGGGTTCGTAGAGAAAGCAAGTGATTGACTCATATTAATGAAGCAAATGTTCTCTTAATTAATCTTTGTTTGTCTTTTATTTGTAGAAAGGAACAGTTTACAATGTATCTCACCAGTAGCTTGATGTTGTCATTTGTTAGTTCCATAATTCCAATATGTTCAAGCAAACCCCAAACTTTACATCATTGTATACAATCAAATAGAATACAATCCAAATCATACTGAAATACATACATGCTTAAGTTCACGTTCATGGTCACACACATGGTAAAGCACATCTAACGGGACATGGTTCAAGCACATGTTTCAAGCCTGGTCACACCTGTTCACATTTACAAGCACAGTCATAGTCAAAAACTGTGTGCTTCCTCTGTTCCCAGAAACACCTGACATTCTATCCCATGTGTAGCTATTTATACATTTCAATATACTGCCACCAAAAGGTTAACCAAAGTATTACATCAAAATGTCTCCTACGCACCTGCCCCTTAATTGCGTATGGCACATTGACAAAACAATTCCAAAATAATACAAATTGGAGCCATACATACCCATTCAATATTTTGTACAAATGTATAAAGGAAACATCTTGGTTACTGTTGGAGGAACTGATGGAGGGAACTAGGCATTGTGGCGATGTAGTGACACAAGGGGTCACACTTGGGAGCCCCAAAAACCTCCAATCTCTGAGAAAAGGCCAATGAGAATTGACAAGTAGAATTTGCATGCCCCTCTGCCGGACATACGGGTATAAAAGGAGCTGGAATATGGCCACTCATTCAGATTTGTGCTGAAAAGCCGAGACAAGATCCCGTCCATTTTAGTGGCTAGTACAACGTTGTGGCAAGAGGGAACGGAGGTTATGACAGTAACCGAGACGTTCCCCTTCTATCACACACACGATGCTGTGTCGATGTAGTGATACTAGGAGTCCCTATAGAAAAATGCTACAACAGCTGATCCGTGTTATATGAACTGCCGAACTGCGTGAGTAACATCAGGTTCATCAATTTGCGTGTCCAAGCTCCGGGCGAGCGGCATTAAGGGGACGATCACATCTGACGTGAGATCACATCTGACAGACACGTGAGGCAGCGCCGTGGCCATCGGAAGTGGAGCGTTAGCGACCATATCTAGGAATTACACAATGATGGAAAGGCATCTTTAAAAAGAAGATGCCGTTCATTTCAATCTGTTGCTCTAATAGAGGAAAATATACTCTTTTCAGAAATATATACTTTTTAGTATCGCTGTCGAAGCACCCAGGGATGTAATCTGCACTAATCCTGCAGAAGCAGAGAAAGCCACTGGAATGTGTCATATATCCAACAGCATATGATCCTCTCTGAGGAGCAGCCACTGTCATAAGACTTTGTGGTAAAATTTGGATGGCTTGGTTTTATTTTTTATTTTGTTTCAAAATTAAGTGTTATGATAACATACAGATAGACTACTAATAACGTAATAACCTTTTTGTTTTATAGTGCCTATTGTTTATTCCACCTAATATCATAACATTGGACAAAAAAGGGAAATATTCACATTTGCGTTTTCCTCCCTTCTTCGTCCAGTATCTTTATGGAGAGACCAGCCATTCAAAAGGGACAAACCCTAAAGAAATATGACTAGCCTATGACGGATGGCCAGATACACTCAAGGTTTATTACTCAAATGTACTATTTTACTGAATTGCTTGCATTAGGCAATGAGTCTTTATACTTTGTGTGAGCTACCTGAAGGGATCAATGATCTATGAGAGTCATACTGCTTGTATACAACAGTTTGATAAACAAGTAAATAATTGAGTACCTTATGTTTTAGATGAAATTTGGCCAGTTAGTTTGCATTTTGTTTCCCAGCCAATGAAAATAGTTCCAGAAAAATATCAAGCAACTATCAAAAGCTTCAAACAACATACAGACTGGATAATGTTTTGATGTTCTGTAAATAGACATGGATTCAGTTAAATTTGTCGATAGGAATGAGTGGTAAGTGCAAGAGGTGCTCTTCATCTTCATGTTGAAAATGTGCATGGATTTTAAAGCCTAAGACAGTGCTGCTAGATGTATTACAAATATACGTATATGATTAATGGGTTCTCCAGGAGCTGATCTAACTGCATCAGTCTTTATTTTTTGTAGGGATTTTTGGTGGATTTTCTCCCCTTTTTTCCCCAATTTGGAATGCCCAATTCCCAATGCGCTCTAAGTCCTCATGGTGACATAGTGACTTGTCTCAATCCGGGTGGCAGAGGACGAATCTCAGCTGAGACCTTCAATCTGCGCTTCTTATCACGTGGCTTGTTACCATGGAGACCTAGCGCACGTGGAGGCTCACGCTATTCTCCAAGGCATCCACAAACAACTCACCATGCGCCCCACTGAGATTGACCACGAAGAGGTTAACCCAACATGACTCTTCAAACCCTAGCAACCGGGCCAATTGGTTGCTTAGGAAGCCTAACTGGAGTCACTCAGCACATCCTGGATTCAAACTTGTGACTCCACGTGTGGTAGTCAGCTTTTTTACTTGCTGAGCTACCCAGGCCCCTGCATCGATCTGTTTTGATGATCAAGCAGTCAAATACCTCCTCTTTTAAAAAACATAGAATGTATACAGGGCTCGAGTTGAGGGGGGGTGTGAGGGAATTATTATTTTTTTTTTATTGTATTTTTTTTAAAGAGAACAACGTAAGATATGACAACTTTGCAGTTACAACGTGTGCATGTTTTTAACAAACTAATTTGAGGGTTTTGCTCACAAAACGCTTTTGTGTGTAGAACAACTTTTCTACACCTGTGTTTTAGCATCCTTCATAGAAACAGAACAAACTTCCTTTTCAAGTTCAGTTATTGGTGTAGAAAATATGAGTGTCTGTGACAGTGGGCGAGGAATCTAAAAAAAAAAAAACTTTTCATGACCATAACATGGATTCTATTTGCAAGATTCATCATAAAATAAAATAATAGAGGGTAACAGGTGCATATTATGGCCATGTGTCCTAAGTGTCAGTGATGAAGTGATACACATTTTTGTCCAGATCTATTACATTGAAAATACATTAAAAATTTCACACAATTCACACAAATCATTTCCATGAATAAACCTCTTCTATGATGAGCATATTTTCAATTTCTTTAACATCATACTGATATTTTTTTCTGGGGCTTAAAAGTGAAAAATGTAATGAGGTGTCCAGAGAAACATTCATTAAAAGCTGAAATTCATGGAAAAAAGATGTTTGACATGACTAGTGCAGAATATCCATCCATCCATCTTCAACCGCTTATCCGAAGTCGGGTCGCGGGGGCAGCAGCTCCAGCAGGGGGCCCCAAACTTCCCTATCCCGAGCCACATTAACCAGCTCTGACTGGGGGACCCCGAGGCGTTCCCAGGCCAGTGTGGAGATGTAATCTCTCCACCTAGTCCTGGGTCTTCCCCGAGGCCTCCTCCCAGCTGGACGTGCCTGAAACACCCCCCTAGGGAGGCGCCCAGGTGGCATCCTTACCAGATGCCCAAACCACCTCAACTGACTCCTTTCCACGCGAAGGAGCAGCGGCTCTACTCCGAGCTCCTCGCGGATGACTGAGCTCCTCACCCTATCTCTAAGGGAGAAGCCCGCCACCCTTCTGAGGAAGCCCATTTCGGCCGCTTGTACTCGCGACCTAGTTCTTTCGGTCATGACCCAACCTTCATGACCATAGGTGAGGGTAGGAACAAAAATTGACCGGTAGATCGAGAGCTTTGCCTTCCGGCTCAGCTCTCTTTTCATGACAACGGTGCGATAGAGCGAATGCAATACCGCCCCCGCTGCCCCGATTCTCCGGCCAACCTCCCGCTCCATTGTCCCCTCACTCGTGAACAAGACCCCGAGGTACTTGAACTCCTTCACTTGGGGCAATACCTCCTTCCCCACCCGGAGTACGCACTGTAGTAGTGCAGAATAATCTTTTATTATTATTTCTTATCAAAATATGCAGTGAAACAATTGTGTTTTCAAATATGATTCATTTACTTTCTGTCCACCAAATCAAAGTTGTGTTGTAACCAACATGTAGGTAGACATTTTGTTGTTTATGTTGACCACAAAAACCATAAAACAGAGCAGACACCTTCAGACCCTCAAGACAGAGCACAATGTTTTAAAAAACATCTGATATTATTTCGATATTTTTTTATGAAAAGGCACATTTTGTTCAAATTATGTGATGTAACAATGAGAAAACTTTTAGTTAAAATTTTTTATAAAAAAAAATTACCTTGAAAAATTTGTATTATACTTTTTACTTGATGGTCACACCATATGACAATTTGAAAGTTTTAAATATTTTTGTAAATGGTAAATATTATTATTTTTTTTTTTTAGAAATATATGAAACCAAATTGGACACAAAGATTAGATTTCTGAGAACTTGACACGTGTTCTTAACTAGACAAACGTGTGTGTGTGTGTGTGTGTGTGTGTGTGTGTGTGTGTGTGTCATTTTATGGCTTTGACTCTGTTATGACAAGTCTATACATATATCTCAGTCAAAACATCACACATTTGGTAAAACACCACCTTTCCCAGGGTATTCTTAGTCCCTTATTATTGACTGTCGATGCCTCACTTAAATTCCATTGTTCTAAACTGAATGCATATGCATTAGTGGTCAAGGCCAGTCTTTTGCTGTATTTGTGTGAAAGATAATATCTGTTACAATGTGATAAGTCAGAAATGGGTGCATGTGCCAAACTTTATAAAATTATAACCGCACCAATACCGCCACCTGCTGGCGTAGTTGTGTTAACGCGTAACTACAATCTAACAAATGAGATGTCCTAAAAACCATCTGGGGAATATCACTTTCTCTCTCTCTGAAAGTAAAAAGAGTTGATTTAGTTGCAAGTTGATATCTTCACATGTACGCCTTCCTGCACTGCTGACTTGGTGTGCACACATTTTTACTTATGTAAATCACAGGGGAGGGAATGTGATGTAACCTGGCAAAAGTACATAGCAATTTATGGAATGTGGCCCTTATTCACATGTCTGCTTCACTGCTGTGTGATTGCCTCGATGCAGAACATCATGTGTTTATAGCCCTTAGTCTTAGGTCTCTTAACCAACTGATGTAATATGGTTGCAGGTTTGCTTGCCATCTTCCCTTCCCAGTTTGCTCTCTGTTTGTGGCTGTGGTTTACCATATTTTTTTCTGATTGCTGTAAAGTATCACTACAGTAGAAAGTTTAATCTGCCATGTTCAAAAGTTTTTATAAGTGGCTCTGTGCCTTTCCCTTTATATTTCTCTGTTTGTCATATACCAATTTTCAATTTTCAGACATTCATGATTTCAGTAGCTCAAGAGGTTAATTATTTAATAGTATTAATATAATCATTAGTATAATTAATAGTAAGCATTGTGTGCTTACAGGAATGTTTTCCACAAAAATGAAAATTCTAGTATTATTTATTCAATCTATGTCAATAGTATTATGTTGCTTTTGTGTCATTTTAAAGCTTGTCAGCCCCAGCCTTATTCATATGGAAAGACCAAGATATTCTTAAAAAAATAAAGAATGAATAAATAAATCTGGATTTTATCCTTACATGGACTAACCTACAGGAACTGTACACTGTACACAACTGCGTTGTGGCAAGAGGGAAACAACGTCTCGTTCCCTCCATCAGGGAATAGAGGTTACAACAGTAACCGAGACATTCCTCATCTGTCACTCACTCGACATTTTATCGATGTATTGAGGGTCCCTATAGAAAAATGCCACAACAGCTGAACCGTGTTACGTGAACTGCTGATGCATGTGGAAGCAAGCTGCTGCGTGCGTAATAGCAGGTGTATCACACTGCACGTAACCTCCCCCAATGCCTCACAAGACGTCACGTAGTTCAGCACACCCCTGAGGGCTGGAAGCGACGTAACTAGCATGGGAGCAGGCCACGCCAGCCGTGGCCTTTTCTCTCTATGTTTTCTCTCCACAGAGTATTAGATTTGGCTGGGGCCATCTAATGCTATCATACGCACCGGGGAAGGTGTTTTTTTCCTTTCCTGTTCTTTCAGAGGGAAAATACCCCACAGAGACTACATCCTGCCTTAAGGGGATGTTAAGATGTGGCAAATACATCACATGGGTTCACCAGCCGCACATGGAAGAGGAATGGTGGTAGGTTCTGCCTTGAATGGGAGGAGATCTACAATAAAGCGACCGGGGCAGAGAGAGCTCTGCCCAATGGAGACGCGGATCTGCCGACAGGGAGACTGTACCATGGAAAATACATCACGGGGGTTATCGGAGTAACCGACAACTGTGGAGCACCTATCCCAGTACATGGCTTATTAGCACCCGTAGAGGGTGTGTCAGCAAATTCCTCACATAGGGCTAGGGAGGAAGGCCATCCAGAGTTCATGGGTTCATGAACTCACATGGAAGAAGAAGCACACGTCTTCGGCTCATGGAGGGGAAAGGCGCTATACACAAGCGATACACCCGGCCAGCTGTTCCATATTATCAAACTTGCTTGTTTGTACCTGACAAAGCATAGGATCAACCCGGAGATTGTAAAATCTCTCAAAGGTATTGTGCTGCTCTGCAGATTTCTGCTAGAGAGGTGCCATTGGCAAGTGCCCACGAGGATGCCACACTCCTTGTAGAGTGTGCTCGTTTTCCCATAGGGGCAGGCACGACCTGGGCCTGGTATGCCAAAGCGATGGCATCCATGATCCTCTGTTTGGAGGCAGTGTTCCCTATCCGCTGTCTCCCGAAGCAGACAAAGAGCTGCTCAGAGTGTCTAATGCTCTGCATGCGATCCAAGTAGCTACCCAAAGCATGCACCGGACACAATAATGACAGGACTGGGTCTGCCTCCTCCCAGGGCAGTTCTTGCAGGCTCACCACCTGATCCCTAAAGGGGTTTGTGGGAACCTTGGGCATATAGCCCGGCCAGGGTCTCAGGATCACGTGAGAATCTGCCGAACCGAACTCCAGGCAAGTGTTGCTGACGGAAAACGCTTGCAGTTCCCAAACCCTCTTCATGGAGGTGAGCGCAATCAGGAGGGCCATCTTCAAGGAAAGGGCTTTCAGCTCGACTGGCTCTAGCAGCTCAAACGGGGCTCTCAGAAGGCCTAAGAGGACCACAGAGAGATCCCATGAGGGGAAGAGGTGTGGCCTAGGAGGATTCAGCCTCCGGGCACCTCAAATGATCAGGTTGTGCTTCCCTAGGGACTAACCATCCACCGCATCGTGGTGGGCGGTAATGTGGCCACATATACCTTCAAGGTGGAGGGGGAAAGCTGCCCCACTAGCCTGTCCTGCAGGGAGGAAAGCACTGACCCGACTGTGCATCTCTGGGGGTCTTCGGCTGGGTAAGAACACTACCTTGTGAACAAATGCCATTTCAAGGTATAAAGCTGTCTCATAGAGGGCCAGACGTGGAGGTTCCAGAGGTCCCGGCGTGGGTGCCAGATGGTGCCCCATCCCTGAGAGAGGAGATCCCTCCTGAGGGGAATTTTCCAGGGAGGTACAGTCACGAGGAGCATGTGGGCCTATATGGGACCTGTGCAAGTAGGATCACTGGAGGGAATGCATATTTGTCCTGCCCCAGGCGCCAGCTTTGTGCCAGCACATCTGTCCCAAGGGGGGCTCCCGTCAGGGAATAACAGACCGGCAGTGGGAGGATTCCCAGGAAGCGAACAGGTCTACCTGAGCTTTGCCGAATCAACTCATCTGGACCACCTGGGGGTGGATTCTCCACTCTCCGCTGAGCATCGACTGCCACGATATATATACTGTCAGTCCCTAACATTCTGTCAAACATATTTTGTGTTTCACATAAAACGAAGCATCACACTGGTTTGGAACAACATGAGGGTAGAGAAATTATGAGTTTTAAATTATGGCTGAGCTATCACTTTAAAGATATATTTTACCCGAAAAGGAGCCACTCGTTCCCTACTTTTGTTCAGTCATTCTTACACATAATGCACTCTAATTACAAGTGTACATTACAAGTACACTTGATGATGGTTAATTTCACACAATCCACCACGGGGAAGACATTTGAGCTTGGAGTTTACTGCCTCCTTCACTGCTGTAATGTTTTATTTCATGCTGAATGTAGTAAATTACTTTTTGACAAATCATTACTGGATTAAAATAACAACATATAGAGAGATAAAACATACAGATACTTTTTAAAATGTACTCTTTATTTGATCAAATGTGTTGTCTCTTTATATTAACACACAGTATATATTAAAAATGACAAACAGAATGAAGATTTATTGTATTAATATATTATTTAATCAAAATAAAAGTAAGACCCATGTATTTTTAAATTTCATGTGATGTTTCTGCACCAACAAAGCACACTGATATATTGCTGCCTTAAGTTGGAGTTGTGATTTGAATCTTGCAATATCAGCTTGTCTTGGTGTTAAATGAAGGCATTGCATGACAAAACGATTAGTTTTTTTTCACTCTGTGGAGCGAAGAAAGTGTTTCACTTTGAAGAGTTCAATGCTGTTGCAGTGATTGTGTGACAGTCTGCGACACTGACTCAGCATATGCAGCTGTGTGAAATTCCGCTCTCATAAAAGTCCCATTTAATATCTCTAAATAAATTACACATTAATTAAAATTAAACACAGTAATGTAATGACAGTAACGCCACCCACTGTAAAGAAGTAAAAGTAAAAAAATTCATTAGAAATTTACTTGAGTGAGAGTAAAAAGTACCCACTTTAAACCTAAAAAAAGTTACTCAAGTAAATGTAACGGAGAAAAATGTAACGTGTTACTACCAACCTCTGACACTATTCCCCTGTTTTGACACATGAGTCAGATTTGTTAAACTGTCACTGCATAACTCTACACACAAATCCCTTAATTCCTCATTGCCTACACCATGTGGTCATTTAGAAAGCACTAGCATTCAATATTGTTCACTCAAGTCAGCACAGCTTGAGCTCAGTTAGCACACAATTACCCAAAGGGAAACACTATGAGTCAAAATTGACCACACACCAATCAGAACTTTCAAAAGATAGATAAAAGAGCTAGAGTCAGTTCATTCAGTTTTGGAACAATGGATCCAGAGAGATGTGAAGGAAGAGGTTGAGGAGGAGGACGACGACGAGGAGGACGACAACGACAACGACGACGATGGGCATGGGCAAGGGGACAAGCATTCTTGGATAAAATTCGTGCCACTCTAGTGCCATTTTTTTGTTGTTGTTTTGTGTATTGTATAATACATTAAGGAATGAAAATAAAATAGCTCATATCTACATTTGTTGTGTTCATCATGTGAAAAGGTTTTTGAGGGGGAGAACCACAAGCAACATAACTTATTACCAGTATTTGTAGTACTGTGTTGAATTTATCTCACCAGTGTGTAAGACTATGTTGTAGTGTGTGTGTGTTTGAGAGCTTGTGTGTCATGTCTGAGGGCAAAGTTTGTTTTTTCAGCAAGATTAAATGGTTTTGAGTGGAGAGCTTCATTTTGACCTGAAAATATAAAGTTTGGGGAATTGGATGTGAAGTTACTGATTTGTGTTTAGAGTTTTCAAGAAATGTGTTTAAGTGATCAAGAAAAACTGTAAGAGGACATCTAAATTTTTAGATTTGAAATATTCCTTTTGTAAATAGAACAGAACAAGGAGTCCTACAACAGATGGTATGGCCCCCACAGTGCCCTGATCTCAAAATCAATGTGTCAGTCTGTGATTGCATGAAGAGACAGAAGCCACTGAGATTGCTTAAATACATGGAACTCTGGCAAATTCTCCTAGATGCTTGAAACAATCTTGAAAAACTGCACACAAGTGTACCTAGGAGAATTGGTGCTGTTTAAATGGAATATATTGGTCAGACCAAATATGGATTTATTTAGTTTTTTGTTGTTGTTGATACATAAAACATTATGGCATTAATTTGAATAAAATCCTCACTATACGACATTTTCACAACTCCCTAAAACCTTTTCACAGTTCTCTCTCTCTCTCTACTATAGTACACTATATTAGATTATAAGGAAACTCCATGTTAACCACTCAGTACAGTTTTGATACAAACATGAGAGATACTACAACTGTGTATACTACAATTTCAGAACCCAAAGCTGCTGTAATTGTTGGTATTACTTCAAACTCAACAACTGTCCCACATTCTCACTGATTATATTAGAGAATTGGCTACTGTACATCGAGTCAACTGGAACATTATTTTGAAAACTGGATGTTTTGTGTCTCCTTTTTTCAAATGTCAAATGTAAATGAGATTTAGAAAGGGCAGTGTGTCAGGGGACATGCTGTTGTCATTTGTTAAAGGTGACAAGAGTACTTCCCTTTTAGTGGTGATTGTGGGAAGTCAGTCTTTAGTGAGCTGTCTCTCATTCCTCTCCTACAGTATGTGTGTGAAAGCTCAGTTTCACTCAGAAAACTATTGTGGTAAAAACATTTTGAAGGTTGTAAAGGTTTTCATGCTCAAAGCAAATGCAAACAACACTTGAAATCACACATGTATAAGTGGCCCCCCAAAAATACAAAAGAATTTGGACACCTTCTGGTTGTTAGACGTTTTATCATGTCCATAATGTGATTACACTGCTAGGAGACCTTTAGGAACTTGATGAGAACTGACTTTACACAAGTAAAAATCACCTTGAAATTAAAGTACTTGCAAAAATGCTTAAGAAAAGTGAAGTTAGCTAGGAGAAAATGTCTCACTTGTTTTCAGATGCCATTTTTTATACAATATTTTTATTTAATGCAATGTAATTTATACATTTAAAGTGTTGCTGCTTTAGTATCCAAAAGCTTTTGGGGGTCGCTGTTCATATTTCCAATCTAATCTATATAACATCAGTAACTTCTCAATAACTCATCTTTTCATTTCTATAAATCTACTTTTCCTTTTGCAAAAACATAGTAGGCAGAATAAATACTATTTTTCCATTTCATGAGTATAATTTATTCAGTGAAGAAACAGGTTCATCTGGATGTATCCTGGAAAGTGTGTTGGACATCTTTTAGACTTGTATTGTCTGGCTCAATTTGACTGATGTTTTGAGCTTTCTTCAGTGGCCACTTCCACTTCTTTTTCTTGGATTCCTTTTGTATATCAATGCACATCATGGTGAACATGTGAAATTCGTTGTAATTCAAGCACTGTGAATGAGTTAAGATTTTGGTTTAAATTTGGTTACCAGTTATGCACAAGTCATGCTTTGATCACACAGGACAATCCACATACAGTGAAGGATATTCACCTAAACTGACTGAAAGAACCTTACATATTGTCAAATATATTAATAGATAAAATTTCTGAATACTGTGACCCAGCCCTGTTAGTTATATGACATCCGTACCTCGTCCCCAGTGACGTCAAATTCATGAAAGATCTTTTCGAGCGCAGACCGCTCCAGGTTAAAAAGGAATCCAGCAGACTGAAACTCTGCTGAGTTGATGGATGTGCTCCCATCCATGTCCAGCAGATTAAAGACAGGGTCAGAATAGCAACAAATGAAGTTCTCTTCCACATGGTGCTGTATTCATAAACGGAGACAATTCAGCACTTAATTTACTCAGGAATAGTTCACCCAAATTTGAAAATTCTGTCATTATTTACTCACTGTCATGTTGTTCTTTCTTTCTTCCACGGAACACAAAAGGTGCATTTTTTAAGAATATATTGCCACTCTTCTACGTATAATAATAAAGAATGAGACTGGGGCTCTCCTAGCTCTCCTTAATACATTCATGACAGGTAATGAGAGAAGTAGCTGTCCGATTCACTAACAAGATCTTTTCAATGAATCGCATCCAGTTAAAAAAACTGGTTTGAATGATTCATTCACAAATTGGACTGATATGATAGACTCATTGATCAGTGGTCAATGGCTTATGATTATAATTTTTTAAAGCCTGAAAGCCTCAAACCCTGTTAATGTTAATTGCGTGGTGAAGAGCAAACAGTATAATTGTTCAAAATTTGAGTAAATCATGACTGATTTTTTAAACTAATAATTTACATTAAGTACTGACGTGAGACTTGTATATGGATGATGTATGCTGTACTTGATCAGACCTAGCTCATTAATAACCTTATATATATATATATATATATATATATATATATATATATATATTGCGATGAACTGGCGACCTGTCCAGGGTGTATCCCGCCTTTCGCCCAATGTTAGCTGGGATAGGCTCCAGCCCCCCGTGACCCTGTACACAGGATAAGCGGTTGATGATGGATGGATGGATATATATATATATATATATATATATATAACGAGGAAATTTAGTAGTTAATTGGGTTTTTCCTGTAGCATTTGTAATCATTAAACAGAGGAAGTGGCTTTTTTGCTCAGATATTGTGGTTACTGTATGGTTGTGGTTTGTGTGTGTTTGTAAGGGGAAAGAGCGGGTGGGGTGTTTTTGATGTGGTCTTTTTTTTTGCCTTACTTCACTACTGAGCAGAATGCAGACAAGCATATAAAACTCCTCAAAGTCAATTTCTCCATTGGCATCAGAATCCAGCATGTCAAAGGTCAGCATTATGTCTTTCTTCCCCAAGTCTGTCACATGCCTCATGAAGTGATAGAACTGAATGTCTGAGAAATGGAAAAGAAAAGCGCAACAAATTATGTTGCATTTAAAAATTCCATCATAGTGTTATATCAACACTGAAAAATTACAGATGAATGACTTGTCCTCAGTTAAGGTAAAGAGGAACTGTACACAAAAGAATATACTGTGCTTTAAGTATGAGCATATTCTTACCGTTCAAAGTGTTTGTGTTATGAACATCCAAAAGACAGAAATAATCATGTATTATTTTAGTGTTTCTCAATGACAGAAGGCAATAAGACCTGTCAAAATCCAAATAATGGAAGAATACTCCTTCTTTTAACTTCATTTTGCTCTTTGAATGTGGACTGCATCAACTGTAGCCTGCCACAATCTAACAACAGTGCTGTTACCATAGTAATCGTTTTCTAGAATTCCACTCACAAAGTGTCACTAAGTTCCATATTCTTTCTTACCTTCTTTTTTTTTAAATGTTGGGGAACATTCCATGATTCAAAACTTTATCTGGTTATAAACAAAGTCATTCGGCACAATTTTAAAAAGTCATTCTGACAAGTGTGTATGCAAAATGTATAAATCAGTAAATGACATTATCCACGTGAAAGTGGGAATTACCTGATTTAAATGGATTTGAAAAAAAAAAAACCTACAGACAGGGACATGTAAATCAATCACAGTAACCAGATGAAATGTCATCTGGCCACTCTCAAATGAGACTTAGTGCAAAAATACCCAAGGTGTTGGGGGGTTAGAAAACAAATATTGACATAAGTATCTTTCCTCCTCATTAGACTCCATCCGTCACATCTATAGTCCACTCAGAACAACAATAAGCGATATAATTTTATTAGCACCTGAAATAAAAAAAACAGCCCAATAAAGGCATCATTCTCTCTAAAACAGGATGTGTAATGTAAATGTTTAATCCAATATGAGAAAAGAGACTCAGTGGAGCACTTGGGTGGAAGTGAGATGAATAACAATGTCTGAGGAAAGCTCAGGTTCTAGTGCTGTGTTTGGTTCCTCAACCTTCTGACAGGAATTTTTTGAGCAGGGAAATTTTACACTCCTGACAAGTTAATTTATAAGCTTGCAGTCTGAACACAGCACCAAAACACAGCTAGAATCTGGTTGTGGTGCTTGATCTTGTAGGATTATTGAGTGGCCAATGGTAAGTCTCTAAACTTTTAAAACAGTCCTGTTTACCAAACCTCATTTTATTTAATTTATATATTTGATTTTGTATCAAATATTTTATCCTTCCATTTAAAGAAATATTTATGTGGACTCTCAGCAGACTGATCTCACTATGAATATGACAACAGGTTGAAAGCAATTTTTTAACCTGCAATTTTATTTACTTTAAAGAGTTATTTTTACCTGGTCTAACTCTTAAAATTTGTTTGTTGGTGAAATCAAATTGATTGATTCGGTGATATTAAATTATCTTTTTGACCTCAATAAAACAATTTCATTTAAATATTCATATTTAACATAGCACAATTTATAGTTAAACATTTTCTTTAGAGTGTTATATTGTATAATCTAGTCAGAATTTTGTATAATGCTAAGTGTGCTCTTTGAAAACATGTTATTCCAAAATATCTAAGGAAAGTTATTCTTTGTTATGGGTTTAATATCTACTGAAAAACAATGTACGTCATATGATAACATCCTAAATTAATTGGGTTTATTTAGGGAGAAAAATATTATTAAATATGATTTCAGTTTTCTGAATTCCTAAAACACATTTCTTGAAAATTTCACCTATTTTTGCACAACTTTAAACACAAAACCAAATCTTCAAACTACATTCACAAAACTCCTGACTCTTCAGGCAAAATGAAACAGACGCCTCAAAACCATTTCATCTGTGCTCAATCAAACAGTGCTTTCAGATCATACACACATGAAGTCAATATATAAACACTACAGAGCATTCATTAGACACTACATTAGAAAATGTTGAACAAAACGTCCAAATTTAATAAATACATTTATAATTTACTGGCAATTACTGGCAAAAAAAGTATAGTAATCACAACTTACAGTAGCACAGTGAATATATTGCTTACAGTGATTACTGCAAGTAATACAGTATTTAATGTGTGTATATTCAGTACTTGTATACTGTAAAAATACAGTAGTCCAACTGCAAAACCCCATCAAACAAAGAATATTCTAAATGAAAAACGATTTACAGTAAACTCACAAATGTTGTGCAACTGCAAAATCAAAGTCAATGAGAGACCCATTCTGCCTCAGCATCACGTTTTCACATCATTAGAAACAAGTTTGAACAATTTTGAGTCGCTGTGTGTAAACGATGAAACTGTGTTGTAGTTTTGTTTAACTTTTGCTTCCCATGTTTACCGTTTTGCAACACAAGAGTATCACAGTGCTAAATGTGATTTAGTGAGTGAGAATGTGTTTTGCAAAAAGAGTGATTGATTCGAAAAATGGGTTTAGGCCACTGAGCATTTGGTTCTGAGAATGGGATTTAGTGCTAATCTAAAACATTTTTTCCTGTCTTTTACCAACAGATGTTTTTTCACTTGTTTGAATCTCTGTTGTTCCTCCAGTTCTTCACGGTGGGAGCAATCAAAACGCCTGAGAGCTACTGGACACTCAAACCAAATGGTTTGTTTGTCTGAATCATGTCCAAGACAATTCCTTTTCATTTTTCATTTCTAAAAATAATGATAAATACTTAAATATAATTAACACTGGCTTGCCTATAGTGTTCTTTCTTTCTTTCTATAATTTTTTTTTTTGTGTGCTTATTTTAATATATTCCCAAACATAAATCTAATATATGGCATTATATGTGAAACTCATATATAATACGTATGTATGTTCATGTATAGTCGCACATTGATGCACATACAGAATATGCAACAAATATTTCAAAATACTGAAAAATACTGCAAATTTCCTTTATGTAACATATTTTATATTTAACTGTTTTATATATATATATATATACTGTATGTTCATGAATGAAAGGTTTCTGTGTGGGTTGATGCTTTTATTATGTTACTATATATCTCTTGATGTATTATTGATTGTATCTCCCATTCATGTTGTTTTTCATTTGTCTGTCATCAGTGCTTGTGGTGGATGTGGACACAGATAAAGATGTCAACCTGGTAGAAGTGCCCCTCATTTGTGGAGAAGCCTATGAAGGGGAGAATGTTACATGGACCAAAAATCAAGAGGAAAGCCTGGAGGCTAAAGGAAACCGGATTACAGTTACAGTAGAGGGGTGGAGGGGGGGCAACTACTCCTGTTTCAACACTGAGGGCTCCTACCTGAACCATTCACTGGTGCTTGCTCAGTGGACATTCAAGAAGATTATCAAGAACACACCTGACAAAGGTAAAACTATATTTTACATTCTAATAATATAGCACTTGGTGAAATCTCTTTTGTACAGTTAATTTGACCTTTTTAAAGCTTTTGAAGCAATTAATTTTTAAACATATTAATTTCTATACTTTCACTGCATTTTGAAGTGAATTTCAATGTGCCTCCTAAACAACACAATTGTTTTCTATTTGTTTAATCACAAACATCAATATCACAGATTCCTCATTTGTTGCTCACTTCGACATTGTGTCAAAGAAGCGACACTAGGGGTCTCTCTTGAGTACCGAATATGCCTCTGATCTATGAAAAAAGGCCAATGAGAAGTTGGCAGACAGTATTTGCATACCCCGCCCCTGGACATACGGGTATAAAGGCGAGGAAATACGTTGAATTCATCCAGAAATTTTCTCCGGAGCCGATGGTTGTGTCTGCAGTGAGCTGCACACACCCATTCCTGTTCCTCTGACGCTCTCTGCTGTTGGATCTACGGCGCACTACAGCGGCTTTCTCCTTCCCTGCACGGCAGTGCATTTTGCCCCTGGGCGCTTCAACAGTGCAAGAGCTTAAAAGAGTTGTAAAAGAGTGATATTTCTATTAGAGCAATACACAGCGGCGTTGAACGTCCTTTTCAGGATGCGTCTTTTTAAATATTCCTTTCCGCCCCTGTGTAGCTTCTGGATACGGTAGAGTGCTCTCCACTTCAGACGGCCACAGGCGTTGTCTCGTGTGTCTGGGCAGCGATCACACAGAGGCAGCGTTTGTGGATGGTTCATGCTCTCACTGCAAGAGAATGACCATGGCAACATTGCGGTCGCGTCTCGCTTTCAATAGAAAGCGTGCCACTCCGGCCGCCCCTCGCATTGCTCTGTCTTCCCACAGGATTGAGGGCGATGCATCTGGCTATGGAGGAGATCTGTGGATGGCAGCGGGTGCAGCTCCGCAGGGCACGCCCCCTCGGACCACCCGCCCCCCCAGCATGTTCGTTGACTCCCGTCCGTGCTTGAGGCAACAGCGGCTCACCTCACTGCCAGCCTGCCTATCCTCTAGAGCTTGAGGTGGATGAGCTCGCCGCTACATCAGAGAGCGCGCCGTCTGACACGGATGACTCCCCTGTGCTGCCGACTTCGGGCCAGCACGCCCAGGCTGAGACTGACACTCAGATGACTGACATGCTTTCCTGGGCCGCCGCCAGCATGGGGTGGGACTGGAGCCCTCCATCCTCCCCACAGCCATCGCAGTTGGATGACTGGTTCCTGTGGTCTGGACGCTGCTCACAGCCTCAACCCCCCCCCTCGGTCCCGTTTTTCCCCGAAGTGCATGATGAGCTGATGTCTTCGTGGAAAGTGCCCCTCTCCACTCATCACAAAACCACTCGCTCTTCAGCTCTTGCTACCCTCGACGGTGGAGCGGCACACAGGTACACGGCGATTCCACAGGTGGACAGGGCTGTTGCGCTCCACCTGTGCCCCAGAAACCCTACCACCTGGCAGGGTCGCCCTGTGCTCCCCTCTAAGGCCTGTAGGATGACGTCTTCATTGACTGCCAAATCCTACAGTGCCGCCGGTAATGCTGCTTCCGCCCTGCACGCCATGGCCCTCCTGCAAGTCCATCAGGCCTAGGCACTTAAAGATCTGCACAGGGATAGTCCTGATCCCGATGTGTTGCAGGAACTGTGCTCAGCAACCGACCTCGCCCTCAGAGCCACGAAGGTCACAGCACAGTCACTCGGGCAGGCGATGGCAACGTCGTGGTCCAGGAACGTCATCTGTGGCTGAACTTGGTCGAGATGCATGAGACGGACAAAGCTTGCTTTCTCAACGCCCATGTCTCCCAGTTCGGCCTCTTCGGCGACACCGTCAAGGTTTGCCCAGCAGTTCTCCGTGGTGAAGAAACAGACGGAGGCCATCTCTCACATCCTGCGCCACCACAAGCCTGCCACCATGGGCCATGTCCCGTCTGCTCGCAGAGGGCGTCCTCCTGCAGCTAAAAAACACCCTGCTCCGCCTCAACCCGGGCCCAGCTCTCAGCCCCCGTGTCGAGCACCCCGCAGGACGCAGATGCCCCCCATCTCACGGACCCCCTTGAGGACTCGTAAGACTCCCAGGAGACGCTCCTCCAGGACGTCCAACCCAGAGACCGAGACATTCACTCCGGAGCTGGTAAGAAGACCACTCCGTCTCCCGGTGGAGGGCCGGGAGGAGAATCTTTTGATGAAGTCATTTCATTTGCCGCCCCCCCCCCCCCCCAGACAGGGCTGTGGTACCCACATTCTCAATAACAGAGCTATTTAATTTGTCTCTGGGCCACCTGGCCTGCAAATGCCATTCTTACGGTACTCTGCCGCCAGATCTCATCAGTCCCAGCATGCTGGATGCGGACCCCCCGCCTTCAGCCCCATGACTGTTCCCCGGCCGGCCGGTTCTGATGAGTCTAGAGGACGCCTACACCGGACCTCCTCCTCAGTCACTAACCCGCCCCCTGCCGGGTTTGCGGAGCAAGATAAGTGCTTTGAGTCTTTTCTCAGCACTATAGCCTCGGGACGCACCCTCGCCTCCCGATGTCGTACTACTTGCTCCGCCCGGCTGCGAAGCCCCGCTGGGTACATCAAAAATACTCATCCCCTTGGTGCCCCTAGCACGGAGATTGGATGCGAGGCTTTCACTCCCCAACCCATCACACTGGCCTCCCGGACCATCCGACTCTGTTACACAATTCAGTTTGCCAGGCCCCCGCCCCCCTTCGCGGGTGTCCGCTTTACCGCAGTACACGGCGAGCATGCCAAATCCCTGCCTGTGGGAATCGCTACTCTTTTACTCAAAGACACGATAGAGCCTGTCCCTCCAACCGAAATGAAGAAGGGTTTCTACAGCCCTTACTTCATTGTACCCAAGAATGGCGGCGGCTTACGACCGATCTTGGACTTGCAAGTTTTCAACCGGCTCTGCACAAACTCCCGTTCAAAATGCTCACGCAAAAACACATCTTCATTTGCGTCTGCCATCTAGGTGCTAAGATGCCTTGCCACTTTCAGGCCAGGCACAACGGTCCCTTTAAAACATTAACAGCGGCTCCTGGGGCATGTGGCATCCTCCGCGGCAGTCGCACCGCTGGGGTTGATGCATATGAGACCGCTTCAGCACTGGATTCAGACTCGAGTCCCGAGACGAGCATGGTGCCGCGGCACGCACCATGTGATGATCACCCCTGCCTGCCGCCAAACATTCAAACCCTGGACAGACCTCTGGTTTCTGCGGGCAGGAGTACCCTTGCAGCAGGTGTCCCGACGTGTCCTGGTCACGACCGATGCCTCCCTCCAGATTGGGTTGGGGTGCCGTGTGCAATGGGCACGTAGCCGTGGGCTGTTGGAAAGGGGCCCCACAGCGCTGGCACATTAATTGCCCAGAGTTTCTGTCTGTTTTCTTTGCCCTGCGGAAGTTTCTCCCATTAGTTCGACACAAAAATGTCCTAGTCAGGTCAGACAGCACAACCGCGGTAGCGTACATAAATCGCCAAGGCGGCGTACGCTCCCGCCACATGTCACTACTCGCCCATCGTCTCCTCATTTGGAGCCAGCAGCAACTCAAGTCACTGCATGCCACTCAGATCCCTGGCAACCTCAGTGTGGTAGCGGACACGCTGTCACGACAATGTTTGCCCAGTGGAGAGTGGAGGCTTCACCCCCAGTCAATCCAGCTGATTTGGGAACGGTTTGGCAAGGCCCAGGTAGACCTGTTTGCCTCCTGAGAGACCTCCCACTGCCTGCTCTGGTATGCCCAAACAGAGACTCCCCTCAGGGCAGACGCATTGGCACACAGCTGGACGAGGGAGGACGAGGAACAATTCACCCTAGTGGCTCCCTATTGGCCCACCCGGGCCTAGTTGTCGGACCTCGTACTCCTCGCGACAGCCCCTCTCTGGCGAATTCCCCTGAGGAAAGACCTTCTTTCTCAGGGACGGGGCACGCTCTGGCATCTGAACCCAGACCTTTGGAACCTCCATGTCTGGCCCTTGGATGGGAAATGGAAGATCTAGCTGGTCTACCACCTGCCGTCGTAGACACGATCAACCAAGCCAGAGCCCCCTCTACCAGGCAACTTTACACCCTGAAGTGGCGCTTGTTCGCGAATTGATGCTCTTCCCGGGCTGAAGACCCATAGAGGTGCACAGTTAGTTCAGTGCTCTTATTTCTGCAGAAGAGGCTGGAGGGGAGGCTGTCCCCTTCCACCCTAAAGGTGTATGTCACTGCTATCGTGGCCCACCACGACGCAGAAGAAGGCAAGTCTTTGGGTAAGCACGACTTAATCATCAGGTTCCTAAGAGGCGCCCGGAAGTTGAATCCCTCCCAGCCAAGCCTGTTCCCCTCCTGGGATCTCTCAGTGGTCCTAATGGGCCTCCAGAGAGCTCCCTTCGAGCCATTAGAATCAGTTTGACTCAGGGCCCTTTCTCATAAGACAGCCCTGCTGATCGTGCTTGCCTCCATCAAGAGGGTCGGGGACCTGCAAACGTTCTCTGTTAGCGACACTTGCCTGGAGTTCAGTCCGGCAGACACATATGTGATCCTAAGACCACGACCGGGCTACGTGCCCAAGGTTCCTACCAGGCCCTTTAGAGATCAGGTAGTGAACCTGCAAGTGCTGCCCTGGGAGGAGGCAGACCCAGCCCCTTCGTTGCTGTGTCCGGCAACGAAGAGCAGCGAATATGTAGAGCAGCGGGTTGGGCAACACCTAATATCTTTGAGAGATTCTACAATCTCCGGGTTGAGTCATCCCATGTTTTCTCAGGTCCGAGCTGGTGGAACTCGGTAACACGCTGACGGACTGACCGGATGGATCGCTTGCACCTGGCGCCCTTTCCCTTGTGCGCTTTCTCTCCCAGGAGATCCCACTCATTCGGATCCCTGGATGATTCCTCCCTAGCCCTTTGGGTCCGCAGTTCAGCGGAGGAACTCACCAACCCAATCCACTGCAGGTACTTAATCTACCCTGTACTGGAATAGGTGCTCCACAGGTCTGGACTCCTACATGGACTCCCCTGTGTGTATTGTCCGTGGTACAGTCCCCTTACGAGTGGACCCGCATCTCCCTTAGGCAGTCCCAGCTGCCCTACGGTCGTCAACTTTTTGGGGGCATTGGGGAAGGGTACGTGCAGTCTGACACAGCTGGTTGCCTTTGCTCATAAAATACCTGCCCGTTCCTGTGTCAGCAGAACAAGTACATGGCTCAGCGCATGGCATGATTTAAATTGGACCCCTATTGTCGCTTCTTTGACACAACGTCAAATAGAGCGACAGACGGGGAATGTCTAAGGTTACGTATTTAACCTCCGTTTCCTGATGGAGGGAACGAGTCGTTGTGTCCTCCCGGCCACGTCGCTGAGCCGAGCCACTGTTGTGGCTGGACCATTTCTGGCTCCTCAGAAAAATCCTGAATGAATTTGATGTATTTCTACGCCTTTATACCCATATGTCTGGGGGTGGGGTATGCAAATACTGTCTGCCAACTTCTCTTTGGCCTTTTTTCAAAGATCAGAGGGATATTCGGCACTCAAGAGAGACCCCTAGTGTCGCTTCTTCGACACAACATCTCGTTCCCTCCATCAGGGAATGGAGGTTACATACGTAACCTAGACGTTAACCAAGTGGGTTCAAAAGTATTTTTTAAACCTAACTAGGTTACATCCATTGTTCAACAAATAACTATGGAGGCTCCTTCCAATGTTCCTGGACATGGGGTAATAATAGGAATGAAAATGTTGCAGTTGTTTCTCATATCAAAGCCACACGGTAAGTTTCCAAATTTTGCTATTGAAATTAGACTTATTCATTAATGCAATCAGTGCTGATGTGAGGGGTGTGGGGGAAAAAACAAAAAGACTCAAAGAGTTATTCTCATCTACATTTAGCTATCACAGTGAAAGCAACATCAACTGCCATCTGGATTCCAGTGGACAGATTATCACATGCTTAGACCAAGACTTCTGTCCCTATGCAGAAGAGGTGGAGCACATCAACCTAACCATCTACTTCAGAAGCAGCTTTGTTTTAGAAACCTACTCCACAAAGTTTTATATCATGGATATTGGTAAGATCTCGAAAACATCTAGGAGTGCCATTTCTGAGATGGGTCCTTAGAATATCTTGTATGAAGCTGCATGTAGCTTATATTATACAGTTCCAGTCCAATAATTTGATAAGACAAACAGCATTATTGGACAGGCAATTGGGCAAGCTCTTGCATGGGTGATATTGCTTAATCACAGCACAAATATAATAAATTGTGGCAACCTGTAATTGTTACCTTAAGGATATATTTCCACTTAATCTAACCCTTAAAACTGCATTTGTTGGTGTAACCTGATGTAGTAAGTTTGACTGTCATATTAAAAGGATAGTTCAATCAAAAATGAAAATTCTCACATCATGTACTCACCCTCATGGGATCCCAGATATGTACTACTTTCTTTGTTCAGCTGAACACAAATGAAGATTTTTAGAAGAATATTTCAGCTCAGATGAATGGAGGCCAGAACTTCGAAGCTCTAAAAAGCACATAAAGGCAGCATAAAAATAATCCATACAACTCTAGTGGTTCAATCCATGTTTTCTGAAGTGATATGATAGGTGTGGGTGAGAAACAGATCAAGATTTAAGTCCTCGAATAATTTGAGTCATCCAAAACAAAAGAAGAATGTGAAAGTGAAAGTGGATATTTATTGTAAACACAAAGGACTTAAATATTGATATTTTTCTCACCCACACCTATCATATCACTTCTGAAGACATGGATTTAACCACTGGAGTCATATGGATTACTTTTATGATGCTTTTCTGTGCTTTTTGGGGCATCGCAATTTTTGGGTGAGCAATTTCTTTAAACAATATTTTTTTGGCTTAAACCTGATAATTTAGATGTTACCACAAGTTAGGTTTCTAGTATGGAAGCAACAAACCACTCATCGGAATGAGTAACATATAATATTTGTATCTATTCCATAGTGAAGCCTGATACGGTAGCGATTAATCGGATCAATAAAACATCTGTAGAACTAGGATATCCACAATCCTGGAGCACACCAGCCTCCTTCTTCCCTCTCATCTTCCAAGTAAAAGAGATTCACTGTCGGAAAAGCAAAAAATGTGACTGCTCCAAGACCAACTCACAAGAGGTACTGTTCATCCTGAAAGACATGTCTGGATATCCATTGCATAGTAAAAACTTGGCATTTAAAATGGTATTTTATGGGTAGATTATAATAAATTTTAATCATAAAACAACATGTGTGATTATTTGTCATCATAGGAGATTGTAAAAAGTCACCAGCTACCAGTGACAAAAGGGAAGACCGTATGTGTGAGAGCACGGGATGAATTCTGTAATTCCTCTTGGAGTGAGTGGAGCCAGTACAAGTATGTATATTTAATATCTGTAAAATTATTTAGCAGATCTAAGAGTTTAAGTTCCATATATATCCCCAATAATTGATTTTAAAAGTTTTTATTTTTGGAACAGATTGAAGAAATACTGTAATGCAGACCTTCTCTTTCCATTTTTTTTTTTCCCCAAAGATGTAATACCAGGCAGAACAGGAGACAGAGGAACCAAGAAAACAAGTTAAATAAGATATTTTAATTTATTATGCATAATTTTGCAGTCATTTTAAGCAGAATGGTGCTTTCTGTAGTTATTACTTTGACCATGCTGTATAATGTAATACAAACACATAATATGTGATCTTGTAATAATTTATGTATTTTTCTTGTCTTTAAAATTAATTTATTAATGTATTACATGATTATTCTGTACATTTTTTTTTATAATGATTGAAATGTTACTAATGTACTTCCATTAATATGTGACATAAAATACACATGACCTTAATTCAGTCTTGAGTGTATCCATTGTGCATCCCATGTCTCACCAATTATGAACTTCCATATAGTATGCACAGTAGCTTGCTAAATATTGCACACATTTGCAAGGTATGGACTTAGATGGGGTCCTAATTATGTGCAAATGTATTTTCTTACTTTGTAGATCCCGCACAAGACTGTGCAAGATAAGCAAGACAGGAAATACTGTTACAGAAGGTGGAGCAAAACTGTGTGCCATTCCCGAAATAATAAAGCGTCTCTCTACAGAACTTCGACATCAGAGCAGAAGAACCAAGCATCCCTGTTAGTTCCTGATTGTACAAGTGTTGTGTAAAATCAAACCATGCAATGAAGCATAAAAAAACCTGGAAAAAAACATGTGATTTGTGATAATTTATCATTATGAATAGCCTATTATGAAAAACATAGGTTGTGGATTTTTGGAAGTGATACAATTTGTGTTTCATGTGGTAATTTTGAGGAACTAACTCAAGCAAACCTGCCATTCAATAACTGCAGTTAAACTGGCAATTCAAGGTATTAAATAACAAAGAAAGTGTAAAAAAATAACAGAAACAAAAGAAAAACAAAGGGGAAATGACAACAGAGGGAATCCCAAGCAGATCTAAATGACTGGAATTCTTCTAGTCACCATCCAGATAATTAATTTTTTTTTTTTAAAGAGGTGAGAATATATAATTAAAATCATTACATTTAATGCATTTTGTAAAGGACCTGTACATTGTCTGCAATTATTTGGTTTTAAAAAAATAGGTATGATTAATGTATTTATTATTCAAGTCCATATAAAATCAACATTGACCCTATTTACTTTCTTAATGGGTGTTCCTGTACTTATTGTGAACGATTCATCAGTGCATGCTATTCTAAATATTTAAGAATTACATAAATAATTTAAGCTTTAATCAAATAATAATTAATAACTTGCTGAAATAATTGATGTCACTGTAGGTTGTTTTTTTTAATCAAATATTACTCTAAAATATACTTCATTACAGAATTATAATTGGTTGTGAACAGGGTTTGACATTGTATTCATATACTGTACATTAGACACCTTAATCTAATAAGAATGACCTGTGACAATGTATTCTCATTGTGATTTTGTAAAGCCTCACCACTACTATGAGTTTGAGATGAATTAGGCAAAGTTATCCATTGCTTCTTGGGAAGGCCACAGTCCCTCCTTATCTTTTCAGGGCAAGTGTGACAAGTGTTTGATCTGAGAACCATTTCCTCAACATCATTATGAGAGGCAGTGAAGAGAGTAAAGATCGCTGGCCTACTTATTAAGTATAGAGACTAAAAGAGAATATTGGCTCACTCCCTCTGGGACATGTGCTCTTGCTAGGAGGCTGATATAAACATCCACATGCTCATACATGTAAGTAAAAAATTTACAGTCTATATGTAGCACCAGCTTAATCAGAAACACTGTCTGCAGCTATAAAATTCTCATTGAATACATATTGCAACAGACATTCTATTAAAAAATAGTGTATGGTAATTTTATGTAAACTTGAAATGTCTACTGTGACCTCTTACTCAGAATCTCATTCACACTGTCTATTCCAGTGATTACACAAACTTGAACATGATGTTAACACAAAATGACTTTCAGCTATATAATGTGGGATTGCAAAGACCAACGTGGTTTATATGATACAATCCCAGGCAGGTAACTGTTCTCTGTGTTATTGAGATTTTAAATGGGGACTGTTGTTGTGGGTTGCACATGTGACAGTATTTTATTTTGTTACTGAATGGACATTTACTGTATATTCCTCATGTGCTCAGTCATATGATTACATGGGAGGGAAGTTCATGTCATCAACATCATTGAACAGCTGAGGCAGCCATACTTTCTCACACTGGCCTTACCACAAGAGAAATTACTAAGGGTTTGGAGATAATTCCCCATTCAGTGTGCATAAATTCAATTTATAACCACATGATATTTTCTCTGATTGAGTGAAAGGAGAGAGAGAGAGAGAGAGAGAGAGAGAGAGAGAGAGAGAGAGAGAGAGAGAGAGAGAGAGAGAGAGAGAGAGAATGAGAATTGACAATCTTTTTTATTACAAAAAATCATGACTATAAAAGACATTCACAAAAACAAGTCACAAAAAAAAAAAAAAAAAAAAAAAACTCACATCAACACTTCCGAAATAACCAGTTCATTATCAATTAATGAACACAGCACATTATCACAGCACCACTCAATTTCAAAAATATTCAATGTACTCATTAGTTTATAAAAATTATACTCGATTACAAGTCGTGATTTTACCATTTTTTAAAAAGCTTATTTAAGTTCTTGTTCTCCTTTCTGTTCAATTTTATTTCTCCTAGTTATATAAATAGCTAATTTTGCAATGCCAACAATAAAATTAAGCAATTGACATTTGTATTTTTTCTTAATAGTATACATATAACCAAGAATAAAATCCTGCTTTGTAAAACATACCTCAAAAGATTAAAAAAGAAGCTCTAAAAGGCTAAACAAAAAAGAAAGTCTGTTACAAAACATAAAACAATGAAACACAGTCTCCCTTTCATTGCAAAAAGGACAATTCTCACTTACATATGGGTTCAACATTGCCACAAAAGAATTAACTGCTATAGCCCCGTGGAGTATCCTCCATTGAAGATCACCAACTCTTTTAGGTAAGGGAGGTTTGTACAGAATCCTCCACACTGGTTTTGTTGTTTCAGTAATCTCTAATGTGTCTCTCCATACAGTATCACTTCTATTCTTTAACCATTTTATATTCGTCACTTTCACAATAATTCTGTACAATGCTTTCCCTTTAACTTCAAAAAAGTCAATTTGCACATCAATTTTTCAACAAGGGATTAATATCATTAAAGGAAATAAGATCAGGTACAATACTTATATCTGGAAAGAAATCTTCACAGTCTGGAAATATACATTTCTTCTTATACTCATCAAGTAAAATTATTTCTTGTACATTCAAAGCCCCCTGCAGTTTATCTAAAAAACGTTGAATGTATCGTGCAGACTTTACATTTAAAAAGGCTGAAACTGCTTCTACATCTTTAAAATCAGGACCTGCATTATTTATAATGTGTTTCAACTGTAGAAATCCACTTCTGTACAACAAATCCTTAAGACCCGGTATTTCGTCACCAGATACATCGAGACGTGCTCCACACACAATGGGCTCTTCCAGTAGTCAATACAGGGACATTAATGGTTCCATACATTGAGGCTTAAACAGACTCCATATTTTAAAGAGACTTCGATAGAAAGCAGGAACTCCTCTAAAATCCAATTTTTTAGAGTCCATTAAAAACAAAACATTGTCCAGGCCAAGTCCACTTATTCTGCATAAAATCCATTAAGCCACTGGTCTCCATACCAGTCTTTCAGATCCCAGCATAAATTTCTCCAAAAACTGAAGACGATAAGCAGCACATCTACTTGCCAAATGCACTAGACCTTGGCCTCCATCTTCTTTAGCCAGAAACAAAACACTTTGAGGGATCCAATGCAAATTGTCCCAAAAAAAGTTCACAATTTCTGCTTGAATTTTTGGTAGGAGACCAACAGGAGGGTCAACGCATGCACGTCTATGCCACAGGGAAGAAGCCGCAAGATTGTTGATAACTAGTGTGCATCCCTTAAAAGCCATTTCCATTTTTTCAAACATCCTGTTACTTTATCTGCCATTCCTTCCCAGTTCTTCTGCATGAAAGCTTCATTGCCTAAGAAAACACCAAGATATTTTAACCCATATTTTTGCCATAATAAGCCTCCTGGTAGAATGGGATTTCCTCCTTCCCATTTCCCAATCAATAAAGCATCACTTTTTTCCCCAATTTACAGTTGCTGATGAAATATCTTTAAAATCATTAACAATTTGTTGTAACAATTCAACATCATCACTATCATTTATAAAAGCAATAACGTCATCAGCATATGCAGATAAATAGAAAGCATTATTACACTGTGGCAATGTTAAACCCTTTAATCTGTTTCGTAACATAGAAAGCAGTGGTTCTATAGCCAGCACATATAATAGCCCAGACATGGCACAACCTTGTCTAACCCCTCTCTGTATTTTAAAGGGGGCACACAAACTACCGTTAATTTTGATCACACTCTCAATTTCACAATACATTGTTCTGATCATACCAATAAAACTTAAATTAAAACCAAAAGCTTGCAAAGTATACCACAAATAAAGGTGTTCAACCCGATCAAATTCCTTCTCTTGGTCTAGAGAAATAAGGCCAATATTTATACCAAACAGCTTTGAAACTTCTAAAACATCTCTGATTAGAGTTATATTATCAAAAATCGATCTATTTGGTATACAATATGTTTGATCGTAGTGTATCACCTTCCCTATTATTTTACTCAATCTTGTAGCCAAAGTTTTGGACAGGATTTTATACTCTGAGCACAAGAGAGAAACAGGCCTCCAATTTTTTATATTTTGAAGATCACCTTTTTTGGGCAATAGAGTGATAACTGCCCTTCTACAACTGAGTGGAAGAAACCCATTAATAAAGCTTTCATTAAACACTAATAATAGATCTTCTCTTAAAATGGGCCACATTTTTTTATAGAATTCAATGGGTAACCATCAATCCCGGGGGATTTCCCATTCTTCATACTCATCATTGCTGTGTAAAGTTCTTGTTCTGTCAGAGGTTGTTGCAAACTTTCATTGCTCTCTTCATCAAGTTTTGGCAGACCTTCAAAAAACTACTAATAGTCATCTTTTCATTTATCAAACTGTACAGCAACTTCTCTTATCTCAGAAGTTTTAGTTAGCTCCTGTCCTTTATCAGAGACCAAGGAATGAATTATTCTGCTTTGACAATTTTTTTTCTCATACTGAAGAAATATTTGGAAGGTGCATCCATTTGTGTGACTTTCTGGAAACGTGAGCGAACCAGCGCTCCCTGTGCCTTAATGTCCAACAGGTTTGCCAATAAAGTTCTCTTTGATGTCAGAGCTTCAATATGTTCTTTTTTGCCTGTAGATTCAGACAAACTGTACAAATCAACGATCTCAGTCTCTAAAATATTCAATGATCGAGTTATTTCTCTTGTAACATTAAGAGTGTATTGCTGGCAAAAGTTTTTAATTTGTATTTTCCCGCAATCCCACCATTGTTGTAAAGAGCTATACAAGTGCTTTTGTTGTTTAAAAACATCCCAGAAAAAAAATAAAAGAATCTTTAAAATGTTTGTCATCAAGCAAAGATGTATTAAAATGCCAATAGGGACTGCTTGACTTCACATAGCTCACTAAGACAGAACAAAGAACCACACTGTGGTCTGAAAATTTAAAAATATTGAACTGGTGCTTAAAACTGTAAAACCGAACAAGATGTGCCAAAGATAATGAATTATCTTTACAATGAACCCATGTGTATTGTCTTAATGTTGTATGCATATTTCTCCAAATATCACAGAGATCAAAAGTTTGAACGAGTTGCTTGATAACTCTTTGAGATACAACATGTGGTTCTAAATGATTTCGGTCTATTTTATCATTCTCGGTACAATTAAAATCTCCACCTAAAACTAAAAAATCATCTGTATTTAGGCCTTTCAGAGTAGTGTTGACTAAATTTAAAAACAAAACTCTTTCCACTCCACTATTAGGAGCATAAATATATATATAAAAAAAAACATAACAATTTTTTCAAATTTAACGATAACTTTTAAAAACCGACCTGTTTCAATTTCAACAAATTCATAAGATACTGGAGTCATATTTTTAGTAAATAAAATTGCAACACCTCCACTAATAGAGGATTTATGACTAAGAAAAAGTTGACCTCCCCACTCTTGTCCAGTCCACCTCATTTCTTTGACCACTATGCGTTTCTTGTATAAACATG
Organism: Moxostoma hubbsi; assembly: GCA_032164185.1. Classification (NCBI taxonomy): domain Eukaryota; kingdom Metazoa; phylum Chordata; class Actinopteri; order Cypriniformes; family Catostomidae; genus Moxostoma; species Moxostoma hubbsi. The sequence continues at coordinate 19,218,477 of JAVLUX010000016.1, forward strand.
ACATCAACAGATTTCTGATTTATAAATTCATACAACATCATCCTTTTACGAACATCTCTAGCTCCATTTAAATTGAGAGTTCCAATTTTTAGCTGACTCATAGTTTTATTTAGGTTCAACAAGTAACTAAGATGGGAAAAAACAGAAATTGTGCATATGGTCAAAAAAACCAAGCTTAGGGATTTAAACCATGGCATTCTTCTCATCTCTACTAGGAATTTGTTTTTTTAACTCGTTTACAAATTTCCGTAAACGGTACACTTCTAGATCTGAGAAAGCCCCTTCCTTTATCAAATATCTGGTGTCTTTCACAAATTGCACATGATTAGGAAAATAATCCTCAATCTGCACACCTTTTAGACCTTTCGTTTCCTGAAGAAAACCACTAATGTCTTCAGCTTTGTACAAAACATTTGCTGCTTCATTTTGGGAACAAGCAGAAAACTCTGAACACACAGAAACGCTAGAATCAGAATCATCAGCATCATCCGAAGCTATGATTTCATCTTCAGCAGCGTCACTTTTTTTGACTTGTTTACTGATTTTATCGTTTCGACTCTTTCTTCTTTTAATTGGAGTTTTGAAAGTAGATTCAACTTCCATGTCCAATTCACAGTCATTCAGTCTCAGATCTTCCTGTACAATTTCTCTGTTTTGTTCTACAAATGCAGAAGATAATGTACTCAACCCCCCCTGCTTTACCTGCATCAATCTGCTCTGTGTTTTTGTTCACTTTATCAGGACAGTTACGACTGAGATGCCCAATTTTCGCACAACCGAAACATTTGATCGACGTAGCAAAACATTTGATCGTTATATCAGATGATGCGAAGACAGCATAATCAAAGCCTTCTATTTTAAATTTAAAAACCAGGTCAAGTTCATCCTCGCCATACTTCAGAATCATAAACACCTGTCTCCTAAGACACAATATGTTTCACTAAAGGCAATTTACATCCGAGAGGAATTTTTTGATGGGGGAAACTATCTTTCCATAACGTGACAATTCCTGCACGATTATCTCATCTTTCACAAAAGGAGGGACGTTTGAAATCATTATTTTCTTGGCGGGAGTACTCAGAGGAAACAACGGCGTGAGTGAACCTTTGATTACAACACCATTTTGCACTATTTCATTCGCCTTCTCAATAGTGCTAAAAAAAATTATTCATTCGCGAAGCGGATACGAAGTTTTCATGACCCACAACGTCTCCTACAGCCAAACAAACATCTTCCACGTAAGCGTTTGAATCAATCTTCACTTCATGACGCAGAGTTAAATTT